>PNEQ01012905.1:0-18797 GCA_003012365.1 Medauroidea extradentata
ATAATGTTGTTTGTCAAGATTGTAATATCAGAATGTCAATATATATATACTTTGTCTTCTATGGTTGAAAGGAATAATAGATTTGATTTCTTGGTGTTTCAAGACCCGTACAGTTTGCTTACCTGCTACGCGCATTATGCTTAATGAAAATTGTTCTAATATGTTTAAACTTCTGAATCTACACACACCTAATCAATCTATTCATTTTAAGCATGCTACGGGACATTTAGGACAAGCTACCTTGTGATTCTACTCTGCTATTGGTTTGTGCTTACTGAATTGTTAATTGAATGGAAGTACTACAATCCTGCAGTTTTAGTCTCAACTCCAGTTTTGTTTATAACTATTGCGCTTAGTTCAGTGCAAGGCAACATTGCAATGTGACATTGCCGGCATCTATTAGGCATATTCCTGGCACAACGGAGCACATTGTAGCAACGTGCTGGATGTGTGCTATAAATGTGCTGGCAACGTGCAGTTTGTGACGTGCAGGCAACGTTGCAATGTGACATTGCCGGCATCTATTAGGCATATTCCTGGCACAACAGAGCACGTTGTAGCAACGTGCTGGATGTGTGCTATAAATGTTCTGGCAACGTGCAGTTTGTGACGTGCAGGCAACATTGCAATGTGACATTGCCGGCATCTATTAGGCATATTCCTGGCACAACAGAGCACGTTGTAGCAACGTGCTGGATGTGTGCTATAAATGTGCTGGCAACGTGCAGTTTGTGACGTGCAGGCAACGTTACATTGTAATGTTGCCTGTCTCGATTCTGCACACCAAGGTAACTCGGTGGAAGATACCAGTCAAAAACATTTTTTTTTAATTTCTTTAATTATACTTTTTTTTTGTTTAAGAATCTTGAAACGTTTAACGTATGCTCACAAATGCCGAACGAATATAGTATCTATAGTAATATATTTTTCTTATTTAAACAAACGATATGGTAGACCTATCAAAGATCCGTACGTTTTGTACTTTCCCCAATTTACCTTATGAATGAATAAATATAAACGGTGGCAAAACCATATAGGGATTATTTTATTTCAGCATAATGCTGTTCATTTTATAATATAGAAGATATCTTTGTAATAATACCAAACTTGCCGTTAAGAAGTAAGTATCTCGATGGGCCTCACTTCTGGATCATTCTTGGAATACACTCCCCCTTCCGTCCACAATTGACAAAAGTGGCTAGGTCCGTGGCAAAACGTAGCCCCGGTGATGAGATGAGGAGGGCGCCTGGAAGAAAGGCTGACACACTCAGGACCCACGCAATCACTTAGTAGAGTGAAGGTACGAGGGGAGAGACAGGTTGGATGAAGGTCCACGACGAAGACGAAGAGACGCGAGTCCTAACGCACAACGGATGTTTTCTCAAGCCTCACAGGGAAAGAAAGGACGCCAAGTATCGTTCAACTCTGTTTGCCGTCTTCGCTTGTCAACGATAAAACTCACTGAGCTTCAGATGCTAGCAGAAGAGCTGATGACGGCAGAGAGAAGAATAAGCTAGTTCAGACCTGCTACGACTGCAACACAGCTTCACAACCGAAATGGAACCAATCTCTTTATGTGATGATACTTTAGTCTCTTTTTAACTAAACAATCTCTCATCAATTCATATGATAACGTCCCAAAGCACTTTAATCACGTACCTGAGATTTTATATATAACTGCATATTACATTATCTATTGCAGGAGGTTCAAATCAATTCTTTAAATTTGCAGGCCACTACAATTTAATATTATAATATGTGTAGTACAATCTATTTAAATTTTGATCAGTTTTGTACCTACGTCGACAAGCTTTCGAGCTGATTCTTGGCTTTGGTAGAAACAAAAAAAAATATTAGTACTAACTACGTCTACAAGCCTCTCAACTGACTTACGGCTTAGGTAGAGGCGACAATCACCAAATAGAAGTTCTTGCCATCAAAAATATTGTCGATAGTAATGATTACAGCAATCCACGGAAATGTAGCATACGTATAAATATTGATAATTGGATGCCAATATTACAAAGGAAAATCTGCAAATCGGTCCAGGCATCGCATCGATAACATGTTGGAATCGCTTTCAGGAATACACGGGTCGATTTCCGGCTCCAGCCATCGTGATTTTGGTTTCCCGTGGACTTATGAAATCGTTTCTGGTGAATGCCGGGATGGTTTGTTATCTCAGACCATGTGAGATTTCCTTCCAAGTTCTTGTCCTGTAAACCATCTCTACAGACGTCGCTGTCGACAAGAGTGACATTTATGACTATGATGTTAGTACCTCATTGAGGCTCAATGGTTAGTTTCAGGTCGACGGGCGAATGGTCTCGGGTTCGATCCCTGTTTGTGGAGGTACACTTTAATGTTACTTCCTCGGTGTTCCTGTACCGTGATTGGTAGCGGGCAAGGGAGAAGATAATTAGCTCAAGTGTGATTAATGGCCACATTTGCGAGTTCAGGTGCAGTGTTTGTGGTGCTATGTGCTACCCTCAACATGCTATGCCTACATCATCGTTCAGTGCCTGCAGTGCATAGGGATAACTTCCCTATGCACAGCAGGCTGCCTGCGGTGCATAGGAAGCTGCAGCTCCCAATGCAGCACGGGCACCGAACTCATTGTGTTGTGTTACGCACAAATTGCTACTCCTGTGTTTTCCAGCAAGTTTAAACAATGCAACATTTGTTTACGTAATAGTGCGTCCTTACATACCAGCACCTCATCCTACCTTGTTGTCACATGAGTTGCACATCTCTCGCTAATATGGTTGTACATCGCTAGTGTTCCCTGGAAGCATGTCACAGTGTACGTGCTATACTGGTTGTCTACTCGTCAGCATTACCAACATGCTCCTACTGTTGAGTGTCTTATCTCAGGAACGGTTTGTCTGAGCGTGCTCGCACCAGCACAACTTTATTGTACCTCATGTCAATATGGTTCTTTATTCACTAGGATGGGTTGCTGCATGCGTACAGGTATAGAAATACAGGCTTAACAACAGAAGCTGCTCCATGTTTCCAACGTATAGGATGGGTTGTTACACATTTTATTCCCTGAATACGTACTGTCATGTATCTGAGTTAAATACGAAAGGTCAAGGTTCCATCCGGAGTGGTTGTTGATATATCGTCACTTTACTTATTCGTCAACATTACCTTCACGGAGGTATTAGGCCTATACTACTCGTATTTACAATAGAGTAGTGGTTGAAACACTCATTATTATTTATATTGGTCTGGACACCTGTAACCGCGAGCTTTTTCGCGTTTTACGTCCCACCGTGTATATACGATAAAATCGTACATTTTTACAACCACGTATAGAAAGTATTGGGCAGATGACTATTTTTTTGTATATTTATGAAATCGTTGATCCAGCAGAACATTTTATGCAATGCCGTAAAGAACAGACATTCTCTGTATATATATATATATATATATATATATATATATATATATATATATATATATATATATATATATATATATATATATATATATATATATATATATATATATATATATACACACACAATAGCAGTCCCCCGCGGCTTTAATCGCGAGTATTATTCGCAACTGATAATATTTACTTTAATTGAAACATTTCTTTGTACACAAGATTGGTACTTCAATCATCAAGTGTTAGAATGTCCAGGCTAGTTGAACTAATTCTGCAGCAGGATAAGTAGCTATAGCTGTCCACGCGAAAAGTTTGTCCCTGCCACTAACAGCGACTTCGCATGGGCCTTATTTATAGCCCTGCCTATTTGACGTTGTGGGGTAATTACATACACTTAAGGCAAGAGGTTAATTGAATGAGAAACATCTGTTTACCCTGTACACAACCATTGGTGACGGTGCCCTCAATTATATATTTTCAAAATATTCACTTTAACTTTATTGCCATTACAAAGTTTCAGAGGGTAAAGGTTTCGCGAAACGTATTTGGTGCCCCAAACCTGAGATTAGTGAGATGATATATCGTCGGTTTACTGCCAAAAGTGACAAAGTCAAAATGAGATAAAATTATTAAAATACTAGGTTTACGTATATGTTGTCCACGAACAATTGCCCAATTTTAAAGTCTATTCATCGTTTCGTACTGTTGTGTCACGGTATAGCAACATACCAAATTTTTGTTAGTATCTATATTTTAATACTGTTTTTAAACGAAATAGCATTTATGACTTAATTACTTTTGACAGTATACCGACGATATGTCAGCTGATATTGTAGAGGAACCTAAGTGGGAAGCGAACTGCAATTTTACCCATTTTAAAGACTACATGTAAATTGCACTAATTCGATCTGCCTTGTAGTTTTTGTGTGTCAGAATTGAACGTTCGCACGCAGCTTTTAACGGAATTCGAGCCCAGAACCTCCCGAAAATTAGACCTCAGTAACAAACAACTGCGTCACGTAACGTCGAAATAATTAATGAAAAGACAATTTATTAAAAAAATAAAATAAAATATCTGTGTCCTGGGCTCATAGACGTTGTACAATACCACGTCTCGATAGGTTACTGTAGAGTGAAACTCCTGTATAGGTGGTTTCTCGCTGCTCGTTCCTGCTTTTCGGATCGTCTGCCTTGATTATTGACCAAATACACTTTATTCTTAATAATCACGTTTCTTATAAAGAAAAAAAAATTACGTACATATTTTTTAAAATATTTACGTAAGCATCACTCTGACGCGAACAACACCTCAATATCGCTACTGGTTAGATAGATATCGTGGGTTGATGGAAAACAAATTTTTTGCTTTTTCACCCTTTTGGGTGTCGAATTCCGAAATATTTTAAATTTATATCTTAGACATTTGTATAAGTATCCAACTGAAGTGTAAATCACATCGCTAGTACGTTCATTCGAATCAAAATCGGCCATTCACTTGAAAAAAAAAAAACATATCACCCCTGCACAGTATTGAGAAATCGAATTTCGAAAAATCTGAAAACCGTTTTGCGATAATTTCTGTAATCATCATTCTGAAGCAAAAATTAATTGTATATCTCGACGGGTTCGACAGATATCGAGGATTTATCTAAATACACGTTCAAGGTCTTTTCACCACTTAAGAGAGTAAATTTCGAAAAACCCTTGAATCATGTTTTAGAATACTTTATTGGTATCTCGTGGACGTAAAAAACACAACATTAGCCTGCTGGGTTCAAGATATATCGACGATTAATTGAAAACACTTTTCACCCCTTTTCACGTCCTTAGGTGGCCAATTTCGAAAATTCCTTAAATATTTATTTTGGTATTTGAGTAAGCATCAATCCTAAACAAAAATCACGTCGCTATATAACAAACTATGGGGTCGATATATATCGTATGTGAGTCGAAATCTCATATTACCCCTTTTTTTTAACCAGTCTATGGCCGAATTCAGAAAATGTACTTTAAATGGTACTTGGGATATTTACAAAAGCACAAATTTAAAGCAAAGTTCACTTCGATATCTCGATTGATTCGATAGATATGGAAGGATAATTGAAAACACATTTCATGTATTTTCCCCCCTGTAAATAAAGAATTTCGTAACGTCTTTGAGTCCTTTCATAGACATTTGTAAAAGTAACCAATTAAAGTTAAAATCACGACGATAGCCAATTGTATCAAAGACATAAACGATTTTTTAAAAACACATTTTGCCCCTTTTACTGCCTGGGGGTCGAATTTCAAAAAAACCTAAAACTACTTTTTGGGTATTTACGTAAGCAATATTTTGAAGTGAATACCAACTCTCTATCTCGAAGGGTTCGATAGATATCGATAGTTGATTGGAAACACATTTAAGGTCTTTTCAGCCCCTTAATTGTTGAACTTCGAAAAATCCTTAAATTGGCTAATATGCATTTTTACGAGTGTCCTATTAAGTAAAAATCACGATGATAGGCCGTCGGGTTCGAGCTCTATCGACGTTTTTCGGAAACACTTTTCACCCCTTTTCACCCCCTTAGAGGTCGAATTTCGAAAAATCTCTTCTTAGTCTCGTCTACGACCTGAAGGGAACCCGCACAAAAATTTCAAGATTCTAGGTCCAGTGGTTCGGGCTGCAGTTTGATATGTCAGTCAGTCAGTCAATCAGTCAGCTTTCATATATATATATATATACACACACACACACATATGCGTGTGTCCTCACGGATCACCGATGCTTCCTTGCTTAACGCAGTTTTCAGCGTATGCGTACGTGCGTTGATGTGATTGCTTGTTATCTGTCTGTCGTGAGAGCGTTATTTAACGAGCTTCTGTCACCGTCAGTCACAGAGATAAACAAGCTATGGAAAGGAGTGGTAAGGGGGAGGACATCGAGGTATGCAATATAAGCGATTGACTTTATAACATCCTTATCTTTTCCTGTGGACACTGCATGCCGACAAGCTACAATTAATTTCCTCTTCTCTGTCCAGGCATGACAATCAAATAATCATGTCCTTGGGCTTATCGTGCAAATATTGGGTCAGTCAGGGAGATAAGCTGATAAGGCGTGGTTGCCTGACCAACATGTGACTATTGCGGCACATGAACTGAGGTCACTCGTAAACTATTTTCGGTTATCTTCTTGAAAGAAAGTGTCCTTTTTCCCAGGAACATTCGTATTTCAAGAACATATTAGCATGAAAGTTATACTGAAGCGTGGTCTATATGCGTGTCTGCTAACAGTGTATATTTCTGTTTGTTGCGGGAAATGCAAATGTGCAGTTGGCAGGGGGCAGGAGGAAGCCACATATCCTTTCTGTCAGTGCAGGATGCAGCTCTAGGTTCTGTGGAGGAGCTTTCCCAAAAGTAGCAATGTCCAGACCCCGAGTCGTAGAAGGGGGGAGGGGGGTGTCTGAGTGTCCAAATCCGGAAAATATAGTTTTTAAGTTGCAAAATGGTGCTATTTAAGGAATTTTCTTAACAAATAATGTAGTATACCACTTTAAAATTCTAAAGGACCACATATTTTAGACAACGGATAATGAAAAATAACTCTGGATATTGGCTTATTCATATGCCGTTTATATGACTAGGTACAAATTACGTAGCACTATACAAAAATGTACAAAAATTGCTTACAACCAATAACTACAGAACATACATATCTGAAGCTTACAAATTTATCTGAAGTTGATGTGGGACATTACAGTAACACAAAGTAAAGATGTATCATTATGAATGTATACCATTGCAAGGCTCAGGAGTTCTGGAAGACTTCAGCGTGGATAAAAAAACCAAGAAATATTAAATAAAAACATTTTTTTAAAATATTGTTTGTTGAGATCTCTTTGTCTCCTGGAATGACCTCCTTAGCCCTGTTCACAGTAATTCAGCTCTAATTCATATTCACTCCCACTGCAAGAACCAAAGATCATTTCAACTTCAGTTTACAAAGAATGGAATAAACCAGCCGGCTCGCTACAGATTTTCACTTGTGGGACTCGGGCCAGACGATGTCACTTTTCAGTGGGTTTTCTCAGCTATCTCCTGACTCCTTCGCCCATGCATTCCAGCGCTGCTTTATTCATTATTCTCCCTGCATTGTTTTTCAAGATAAAAGCTGTTAAGTGCTGCACAGATAACACCATATTCTGCTATGTTTGGCTATACTACACATTGGAATCAGGGCCACGACAAGCTTTTATAGCAACAACCATGGATAAGCCTAGTCATGTCATTACAGATACGCCACGCCCGTGTCATCAACCTGCCAACAGTACATGTGTTACAGATTGCAGTTTTCAAGAACTTTTTCGAGGAAATCATGAGAATAAAACAGCACTTGAACTTTCATTATTAACAGCACAAATATTAATTCCAATATTGATGAACCAGAACTTAAAACACAAAACTATACACAATAACATACACTGATCAATTACGGAATAATGTTTTAACTGGGCAAAGGAAAGGGCACTCTTATTTAACTGAACTACTATCCCGTGGTATAAAATATTATACTTGTCCAGAAAATGAGTCAACAACTTCTTAAGAAATGAATAAAAGCGAAGTACTTACGTTATATGTATAACCATAGAGACCAATTAAATCAAATTATGTCACATATAAACTTGCACACATTCAAATGCAACTCGACCATGGTGTAAGAATGTTTTATTTATATCACTGTGATTCCAAGTGCATACCCTGTACCACATAAGCCTTCTATGTTCTGTGTCTGCACTGCGCAATCACAAACGCATGTGTTGTAAAGTTCTCTCCAGTTCGTTGTCTAGCAGGAGCTGCCTTTCCACAATCAATAGTTTTTTCCTCTGTACTTGACCACTATTTCCACTCTTCCAATCTTCATCTCCATAAGAAAGTGGTATAAATAGATACTTCTATTTTTTACCTCTCTATCACAATAGCCTCTTCACTTCCATGATCAAAGCTGTTGCTGTGAAGAGGACAATACACAAGTTTAATTCCATGCTTAAAACTTATATTTTATATTTTCCGATAGTTTCTTGAGGATGTTATTTTTACCAAATGTTAGTTGTTATCTCACTGATTTATCTTGGATGGCATCGGACATACTCCTTGGACTGTGGGTAGAGGGGTCGCCTAAGCCTCCTAGTCAGGTGCCTGAAACAACACTGCTGACAAATTACTGGCACGGACTGTCCTCTTATATGAGAAGAATTTCTTGATTTTTCTAGGCCAGTTGAAGTTATTTCCCTTTAGGCTGACCATGTACAACTTACGGACAAAACCCAAGATATTTCTGCTCTAAGCAGACGGCAAGAGCGGTCATTAGAAAGTTTATTGGGCCTACTATAAATAAATATGAAACAAGTTCCAATGTATTTGACAATTTATTTTTAAAATACACTTAGAATGGGTAAGTCAGCTTGCTAAGTAATAGGGCCTATGTGAGAACCCAGTTTGATAATATTGGGGAAACCATTTTCTCAGATGGTTTCATATCATAAAGATAAAACACTGTCGCTATTTTCAGAATATTACAAAAAGGATGAACGATATACGCAAACTGTACTAAATACAACGGCTAAAACTTAATGTATTTTCTTCATACCGTATTCTGTTTTTAAAAACTGTTGCCCTTGGAAATTATTTATAACATATGTGTTTAACGACTGTTTCTCAAAATATCTTGAGAATGTAGACATTTTCTGTTATGTGAGTTAACATGATTAAATAGTACGGTCGTGTTATATTTCGTAACGTGTATTTATATACATAAATTACAATTTCGAAAATTTCACGACATGAACTAATAATTTATAATGCACGTATATTAATAACTGCAGGACAGAAAGAATGACAATTTATTATTTATGTACTTTGCTATCGAAAAAACGATATTGTGTTAGATCCACCGTATCAGAAGATAACAAAATAATAATCTAAATTATTTTAATTATTTAATGTTCATGGTGTACGAAAAACGATTTTAATATTCAGGGTTATTTTGCACCCTTTTGAAGAAAGTAGGCTTAGTTATCAGTTATGCTGGCAGCTTCTTGTTTTATCTGTCATCGATGGTGCTATGTTTACATATCATGGACATGTGATAAAATCACGATAAAGACAAAAAAAATTAATACATATATTAAAAGTTAACATAAAATTTTGTGTTGCGCAAATTTTAAATTTTGTGTTATATTTATTTAAATAAACACTAGTTAGACTCAAAACGAATACATGAAGCAAATTTATTTAAAAACTTTCATTTGTTCTTCTTTACTAAGGGTATAATTAAAACAAACATTTTTCTTTGATGTTCACTGTAATTTTTTTCCTGAAAATACTATATTTTCCTTCTGTATTTGGTTGTTACTATAGCGGTGTGTATCTGTCAACATAGTAATGCAGTACAACTTTCAAATGTCTTTAAGGTTTCAAAATATCTATTCGTCACCGCAAATTGAATTCGATAAATTTTGTTGCTATTTTTAGCTTATCTGAAAATACCAGTTCATAAAATACTACAGAAAATATTAAATTTGGAGTGAAAATAGTATTTACACTAGAACGTCGTCAAGCACTGTCGAAGTGACCGCGGCTTCTGCCATAACATAATGGATTTTAAAATGTCGTATTCGTCCTGTGTGGACTTTGCTCGCTGTACATTCATTTGACTGGTCCGTTAAATATCGTGTTAATATAAATAAAAAAAGTCTTGCGAAATACGTGTCGTCCAGATTTAAAAATACATATATCAAGGGAGAGGACTGACAGCTATATTGTGTAATGTGTGTTACTACAGGTTCGAAAAAAAAATGTCAAACAAGGGTTAAAAATGTAACAAAAGCCGGTCGTCTATGTCGCAACATCAATGGCAGGTTTCCTAACTTTTGCCCAGCCGCCAAAGGTCAGAAGTCACTTAGCTGACAGCACATCGCACGCACGCGCCCAGAAAAAAAAAAACAGCAGTGTGATAAAAAGAAGGAGGATGGTGGTGGGGGGAGGAAGCCGCTGGGCAGATAACACGAGGTGTAGGGCCAGACCTGTGTGGCACGCGAGCTATCCAGATATCGCTGTTTTTTTTTTTTTTTTAATTACGGAAGTAGTGGCAAGCTCGTATGCCGTGGTCGGCTCTTTTGCCGAGTGTTTCATGGCATATCGGAGGCAAACATTTTTTGTCGCGGAGCTGAAAGAGATAGGGAATTGTTGAAGTGACGTTGATAACATTTGCGTCAGAGCCTGTACACGTTGTCACGAACATACTCGATCACATATGTGTTTCATGACAGGAATAATTTGTTTAACGGTGTACGATGCTAGAAGTTGACATCTGTTCATTGATTGACTGCTGCTGGTGTACATTCACATTTTATATGGTTGACAAACATATATAAAGCCACACACATTTGTTAGTAAGGCTACTCTGGTTTTATAATGTTCACAAGAAATATATTTTGCATATTTTGTCGTAAACGCGCATGTGAAAAGTTTCATTCTTATGTAAATCATATCTCCTTACATTTATTTGTAAACTAAGCATTTTTAAACAACATTTTTTTTCTCCATACGATGGTATTCCGCTTCGGAATAAGTTCGTGTTGTAATTGTACTATTTCTGACTGTTAACGTTTCATCTTCTGGAATATCGCTATTACATTTCCGTAACTCTATAGATATGAATTATATGTTTGTCGACAACAGACAATACTTTTTTTACTTGCTTATATTTTTATTGTGGAATATTTTTATGCTATATGTTTGTTGACGACAGCTAATACTTACTATACATACAAGTGATTAAATAATTGTAAAATATTTCGTTTCCGGAAACTTAGCCAACATCTCAATGAAGAGGCAATGCGCAAGTGGTACAATATTGTAATAATACAGGGATATATGGTATTATTAATAACAAGAACAAACTTTATATTAACCGACAATTTATTTGAGAACTAGATTGCCCTTTTAAAAATACAAACATTTATTCTACATGAGCAAACATTACTAGGACATCAGTGCAAATAATTCCTACACACTGTGTAAATTGTACGAAAGTCGTTTATGTTTCCACTGTTATATTCTGTACATTCCCAAAAAATTCTAATCTGGCTTAAATTTTATAGATTAAAAAACATTCGTGATTTTACATCTGTTCAGCAATGCGTTGATTTGATGAAATTTTGACGATAAATAAATATAACCACACTTGCTACCAACACAACGCTCTCGCCTACGACACAACACAAAACGTTAAAAGTATTTTTGGCTCTATGACGCTCACAACAGTATTAATATTGAACTGTTTTCTGATCTGAATTCGCGTCGCGCTCGCGATTTTGCTCTTCTGATATCTCAGAAATGTCGGTTTTGTTTTATTGCTCACTATAATATCTAGTCTGACAGATGTGTTATTTTATGTTTACACTTGTTGTAACCATTTTTACCCAACCGTATGGTCTCAGGTACGGCTAACTAGGAAAACATAGCTCGTTAAAAATAACTCTGGAGACATGACTTCTAATTATGTTATAAACCAACACATAAACGTCACTCCTTAAAAAGAAAAAGAAAAATTTCCCGGATTTATTGAACACATGTGTAACTAAAATCGCAAAAACACTGTGGAAAGGTTTACCACATATCGCATTTGACTAATTCATTTACAAACAAAAGTAATAAGAAGATAAGAAGTAGGAATTAATTTTTGCACAAAAGTGTATATATTAGATTTGCAAATAAATGACTTGCGTAAAAGAGACTCAAAATTATGTGATATAGTAACAAATGAAATTAAGCAATAAATTGTTTTTAGCTGCGGCAAGATGTGGCATACGCTTGAGTTTCTCGCATTTATTTTGTCTCAAGAAGGAGACGTACGGCATTTTTTAAAATACTTGAAATGATCCGTCACATAAATATTTTAAGAAGATAATTTTTTAAGTTAGAAATTCAAGATATCCGTACTAAAGTCTAACGACGTGCAAATATTTGTTACATAAAATAAGGCTGGACTCCATGTTACTGTGTGCTCATCTGACATTACACAGGACACAAAGTTACTGTGTGTTCATCTGACATTACACAGGACATAAAGTTACTGTGTGCTCATCTGACAATACACAGGACATAAAGTTACTGTGTGCTCATCTGACATTACACAGGACACAAAGTTACTGTGCGCTCATCTGACATTACACAGGACACAAAGTTGCTGAGGGATCATATTATGTTAGACTGGTCAGCAAGTTACTGTGTGCTCATATGATATTAGAATGGTCAGAAAGTTACTGTGTGCTCAATTGATATTAGAATGGTCAGAAAGTTACTTTGTGCTCAATTGATATTAGAATGGTCGGCAAGTTACTCTGTGCTCATATTATTGAGACCGAGAGTGGCGTGAGGCAGCGCCCTTAGGGGCGGCGTTGCCTCTGGGCAGCGATGGACGTCGTGAGAAGTGACGGGCTGAGAGGAGACACTCGCGGCGGTGCAAAGATGAGGACCTAGCGCCGTGAAGGCGGTATCACGATGGCCTAGAGGCTGATGTACATCGGTGGAGCTGACGAGGTGTGGCGTCTCGAGGATGGCAACACAAAGGCAATGGTCGGTGTCGAGGCTGTGTGACGCCAGCGGGCTGCAGGAAGGACGAACAACACTTGTGGTGTTGTGTTGGAGTGCTGCAGAGGTGGTGAGCTGTGGAGAACAACACTGACGATGTTGTGTCGAGGAGGGTAGTAACTGGCTACTTGAGGAGACTGTCTACCTGGTGATTCAAGAGAAGAAGTGCTTCGAGAGTTCGCTATTGGTCCTGCTCAGAGAAGGTGCTAAGCTTGTGCAGAGAAGCTGGTGAGGACATCTTGGTGATGTCAGTAAGACGTCTTGGTGACGTCGGAGTCTACTGCGAGGCTACAGGCACATACCTTCGGAGCCGTAGTGGGTGAGACAAGTGGGCTTCTGCTGCGGGTCGACAGGTGAAGGAGGTGCGCGACGGGAGTCGAACCGAAGACCTCAAGAGTGAAGACAGTGGTGCACTCTGGGTGCTACACTGTACATGGTGAGCCATCCTTCCTTAGAACTGTTAAGGTTGTACATTGTAACTGTTTGAGAGACTGTTGATTGGATACATGACCGAACTGTTATTGTGATTTGTAGTCATTAATTGATTAATGGGAAATATTCTTGTGCTTTAATTGTCTAAGTTAATTAACGTTCTGTGGAACAGTTATAATTGTGTGCATAACTAATTGTGTTGTGTGAGCTATAGTTGATTACTGCTTTGTGTAATTGGTAGCTTTGTGAGCTATTAAATCCAGTGCTTCATTTAACTCTTTTATTTCTAATCACAAGGCCTCTAACCCAAAGGAACTCATGGGTATTGCCCACAAGTAAAATTTTATGTCTCAAACATGTAACAATATTATACTGGTCAGCGAGTTACTTTCTGCTTATATAATATTTTGCTGGTCACCAGCATCAATACGATAGGCCGTCGGGTTTGAATTATATCGATGAATATTCGAAAATATTATTCATCTCGATTTGTCCCCTTAGCAACTGTTTCTAAAAAAAAATCCCTTGTTAACGCTCGCTTGCGACGTATGGGATCCTTTATAAACGTTCCCACTATTCCATGTTCAGCATTATGGGTTACAACTTAATATGTCAGTCAGATAATAATTTATTTTTCAGCTAGGTACCATTTCATCCATGGCTTGTATCGTGCTACTTTTTAACAATTATTTATTACACAAATTATAAAATATTTAATTGGCTTGTGTGTGTTTATTTTGGAATTTATTTAATGGAACCCGCAATATTCGGTTAGTTTCTTTTTTTATTTATCTTTTATTTTTTTGCATCAATTGAATTGAATCCTTTTAAAGTTATTAAGTATATCACAATGAGTAAGTTAAATATTGTAATATTATTAAAAGAAAGAATAATAACTAAGGCTACGACGATTATCCGGTGTTTAGATGCGCGACAAGTATGAGTATCCATGTCAGTCCGTCCTGCATGGAGATGTAATCTCTGCCTCTCCTGGCACCATACCGCGCCCAGAGTTCTCCAGTCCCGCACAGTTCCAGAAATAGCCACTTCCTCTTCTCAGAGAGAGGGTTGGGAGAGGGAGGGTGGCCAAGTGGTTCCTCTGCTGGCCGCGAGCTATCGACCCATGTGGCACAGCACCAAACTCCTATACAGACACTAGAAGGTGTGACCTGTTGAATGTGCTGCCTTGTCCCAGGGGAACATAGCGGTTGTTTCTCATCTCTTGTCCCGGCTCGTGGTAATAGGTCCTGCCACTACGGAATCAGCTGTCAGATTGACAAGAGCTACACGCACACTATCAACACCAGAGAATATCGTAGATGTTCGAACTTTGTTTACACGCAGCCATCTGTGCCAGCTCGGAAACACACGTCGAACGTTGTAACTAACTCTACCAACTGTCCACCGCGGAGAAATAGCGAGAAAGATCAATGACAGCTACAATTTTCTAGACAACCTGAGGATGTCCTACGAAATGTAATTCCACGCCGATTTCGTCAACAAACAAAATTGTGGGTGTTGAGCATTATATGAATGAGTAATGAGTAGTACTTTAACACATGTTATACTATCAAAATAAAGATAATCATTGTATCCCGTCATTGTGTAACTCTTAAGTAAAAATATGGGACAAAATTAGCACACACTGGTAACGTGTAACGCTTCTCTTAAGAGAAATTGTCAGCAGTTAATCTCCCTTTACGAAAATGTATTACTTCTGTTTTAGAGGTGATAAGCCTCTTGATTCTGCCGGCCTTGGTTCTGCTTACCAGGTAATCTGCCTAATTTGATTCTGCCTACCTTAGTTCTTCCTACCAAGTGTGCTGCCTACATTAGTTCTTCCTACCAAGTGTGCTGCCTACATTAGTTCTTCCTACCAAGTGTGCTGCCTACATTAGTTCTTCCTACCAAGTGTTCTGCCTTTCAAGTGTAGTCAAGTTTACATTGTAGTTAGGACAATTTTCACGACCATTTCATTTTCCTTATTTTATTCAAGTTAATATTGTAGTTAGGACTAGGTCTACTTTATTTTCCTTTAACTCAGATTATTCAAGTTAACATTGCAGTTTTGACTAGTATCACGACCATTTTATTTAACTGAGTTTAGTCAAGTTAACATTGCAGTTAGGCTTAGTTTCACTAACATTTCTTTTAACTGAGTTTAGTCAAATTAACACTGTAGTTGGGGCTAGTTTCATGATGAATAGTTGACTTACTTGGTCCAGCTGATCGAAGTTAAGTACGCAACGTTTGCAGAATTGTATGTACCAACACAACGGTTGTATTAATATATGCATTTTTGTGTTATTTAGTGAAAAGTACATATAATCTGTACAAAGCCACAAGTGTGACGTCAGCCCACATTAATGTGCATGGAATCGTCACTGTTGCGTTCACCAAGGCCGGAATACCAGATGCGAATTATCAGAAATGAAAAATATGCAGTGATCAAGAACTGATACATCTAAGGCGGTGTGGTGTTATGCTCGTCGTGGGCAAGTGTTCTAATACTTTGATTATTATTAACTAAGTTCCGGACAGACTAAGCGTGATTTGTGGCTGAATTACAGGGGTGGGTTGGTCTCGAGGGGTGGCATGTTTTGCCACGCCGTGTTTGGGAACGAGTATTAATTTTTCCCTTAGCGTTAGTTGAAAGGCTTCCCCTTGTGATGGCTACAACATGTTTGTTGAAAGAGGAGGGGGTGGGGCACGTCAATAAGCAATACAGGGGTGTGGGAGGTGGGTGAGGTGGGGTGTGATATTGTGCGCTGTGTGATTGATGGTGAACTGTGTCAGACCCCACTTCCCGCGCCGAATAAAAACACATCATGAAATAAATAAAAGTTGCGTCAACAAAGGACCAATGCACACCCGGAAATCCTCTGTAGGGGAAACATTAACAATATTTTCTTAATCTTCTCTATTGAGGTCGAAAGGAAGTTAATCAGTTAGAGAACGTCCCATTATTAAATGGTGACCTTTGAAACGTACTGTACAACTAGCGTAATTAAACAATGCTAAGAAGATCTGACTACCCTAAAGGATAAAAAACCTCTTCAATATTTTTACATTATTAAAATTTTCACGGGAATTTATACAAACCTGAAATAAAATTTCACCTTCAGGGAATATTCGAGTGAAACCTGATCATTTACAAGCTACATCTGTATCAATATTTGTGGCGACTTGAACTGCAGACAGTCTGTTTTTATAAAGAACTCTGAATGAATCCAAATGGTTCAAGTTGCTAACATTAAATTATCATCATAATGTTGTACAATTCATCCTATAAAACAGACACGGAGAAACTCAGATTTACCGCCGTTTACTGGAAGGAGAATTATGTTCGTCTTAATATGTGCTGCTGGGTTCATCAGCAATTTAATCTGTATTTCTGTACGAAGGGGGATTATCCTGAGAATAATATAATAAACACCGATCAGTCCTTTCCAGCGGTGATTTCGTAACGAAACATTGCATATTATACTTGTGAAATTGTTTTTAATCTTGTTTTATTATTTTATTATATTTACTGGGGCTAATTTGAGGAGGGATTGTTTATAATCCGCAAAACCAACCCAGAATAAGCCCTGGCGTAAAACCGACCAAATTAATTTACGAAGGTACTCGTTAAATGAAAATATCTTACATGCTTTCAAGTTCGTCTAAGTTCAGATAAAATCCGCGTGATTTTAATAAAAACACGGTTGAACAAATCGTCTACGTTCAGTGATAATCCCCATGGTTTAAATTAAAACAGTGATTGAACAAGCGCATGTTCACGATTGTAATTATAAAACAATAATTCCCACTGCAAGAATATTTCAGGCAATTATGTAACAGTACAAATACAGCATGCTATTGAAAATTAATTTTCAACACGTTTACATGAAGTGCGTAAAGGCTATGTGTATTTGAACTTAAATATAATAACATAGAATATATGCCAAATTTTAATACAAAAGGGTTGCATACGTATAACAATTCGCTTGTATAGTGGTATTAAAAATAATAGTTTGCTACATGGTTGCAAAATAACCGTTTCTAAGTCGTTCAAAGATTTTTAGAGCGTACGTTTGGGATTTTGATGATGTTTTCTTCAACCACTCATGCATCAAACTTAATAGTCTTCCACGAAGAACTACAGCAAATGTTGAGTGATTTAAGGACTAAACGAACACTGACATTGATTCGCGACGGTGTCATATTTTTCGTATTCATCATATCACATTTAACGTAATTTAACTAAACGCAACTCTTATCTGTTTTAAACATGCCACGATTGGTTGTTTCTTTGGCTTCTCATAAATCATTAAATGTACTCTCCTTGAAAATTATCGATAATTTAATTTGTCATTCTGTTATTTATTAAAACTAATGATGAGAAAATGTATTAAAAACTACAGGAATATAAGTCATTTCAGCAAAAGATGTAAAGGGCAAACTTATGTAATGTTCATACCAAATTTGTAAACAATAATTTTACTAATGATTTATTATCTTATTAATAATTTGAAACGATATTATTTTGTAACCTCGATTCCGGCTCAAGAGATCCCGCGAAAATAATACTTAACTTTGGCAAACATTTACTAAAATGTTGGTAAATACGTTTTATTTATCTTTTTTCTAAGATGACTTGAGACACCGATTATTCTTACAATAACTCTACGTCAGCATGTTCCAATGCGCGCGCACCTGCATGTTTCATTGCGCGGACATCTGCATGTTTCATTGCGCGCACATTGCATGTTAGAATGCACGTACATCTGCAGCATCGCTTTGTAATTTTTGGCAGAATTTTCATGCAGAAGTATCGCTAATTAGACTGCACCAATGAGAATGAGGTCACTGCGACACAACATTACGTCTATGATTTGCAGGTGTATCTCCAATATAATGAGAGTAAATAACATCCAATAACTGACCATGAAGATAGCTGAAGATGTACACACAAGGCATTGCGATAACATCCAATAACTGACCATGAAGATTAGCTGAAGATGTACACACAAGTCATTGCAATAACATCCAATAATTGACCATGAATATTAACTAAAGATGTACACACAAGGCATTAAAATAACATCTTATAACTGACGATGAAGATTAGCTGAAGATGTACACACAAGTCATTGCAACAACATCCAATAACTGACCATGAAGATTAGCTGAAGATGTACACACAAGTCATTTCAATAACATCCAATAACTGACCATGAAGATTAGCTGAAGATGTACACACAAGGCATTGCGATAACATCCAATAACTGACCATGAAGATTAGCAGAATAAGTACACACAAGGTATTGCAACAACATCCAATAACTGA
>PNEQ01012906.1:0-18797 GCA_003012365.1 Medauroidea extradentata
CAGTAAAATGCTAATTAGAGGTTAATTACAACAAATATTAACAATATAGTGTATTTCTCAGGGAACACTTAGTATAACCAATTTGTTATTTCTATTTTGAGGTTTAATAGTACATCCAAATCAATTTAATTTAGTTTTTTCCTTCTCCTGTAAAATTTACTTTTTGTTGGTTACACCCTTTGGCCTATCACCCCGCGAAATAATCTTTTTTGGCTGACTTTCAGCAGTTTGTTGGCTTGAGTAGTGTAACTACTTACCTGTTTACATTTTCTGTACAAATAAACACAATTTACTTATAGTAATGAAAAAAATTATTCAAATTTGAAACTACAATGTCACAATTATAAATATTTTAATTTAAATATTGTAAATATTCCTGCGTCTTTCACCAAAAACCAATGTCTCAACATTTTGCCGACAGATGCCAGAGTACAGAATAATCTCTGAATTCCTGTGCAGCATTTTGCAATTAGTAATTTATTTATCGTAGCTAGTTAGCATTATTGGATTTCCTACAAAATTCTGTTGGAAAGTATAGTTTTGTTTGTTATACAAAAACTGACTACATAAGCTACAATTACAATTTACATGCCAGTTAGAAGCTGTTTCTGGTGGATATGTTAGCAGATTACATAGGAAGAGTAAAGGTATGGATGATGCCACTTACACAACCCAGCAACGCATTAAATTGTAAGTTTAAAATCTGTGAGCGGAAAATAAAAAATACAGTATTTTAGTTGAAGAAGAATAATAAGGCAGCTGGACCTGATGGCGCTGGGAACGGAGCATTTAAGTTTAGCGGGGTAGAGCTGGCTAGATATCGGGTAGAGTCGTTTGGGACATCATTATAGCAGGGAAAGTTGCTGCTGGAATGGCAAGAGGCATCAGTTGTTCCTATATTCAAACAAAGGGAGGATAAAGGGAGACCTGGCAGTTACAGGCCTGTGAGTCTCACATTGAGTACAGGGAAAGTAATGGAGAGATTGGTAGTGCAATTCATGGTGAACATTAGGAACGAGAAGAATTGGCTTCAGGAGTACCAACATGGCTTTAGAAAGGGTTACACATGTGTTGCTCAGCTGGCAGGTTTGTTGGAGGATATAGTGCAGGCAGTCGATGAGGAGAAGCAGGTACATGCCTGCTTCATAGACTTTGAAACGGCATTTGACAAGGTGTCTCATGGGAAGTTGATGGACAAGTTAGACCAGCTGCTAGACGACAAGTCTTTGGTGAAATGGATTAGGCACTTCTTTAAGGGGCGTAGGCAGATAATGAAAGTAGGGGTGGCAATGTCAGAGGAGGGAGAGGTTACATCAGGAGTACTGCAGGGAAGTGTGTGGGTTCTCTGTTATTCACCATATTGGTGAATGACATGGGACCCAGGATTACAGAAAAATAAGATTGATTGCAGATGACTGTGTGCTGTACACAGAGGTTGGCAGTGGAAACAACTTGCAAGCGAAATTGATAGGCTGTGGTCTTGGACAGAGGAGAACAAAATGAAGATTAACGTTTGCAAGACTAAGTTGGTGAGGTTTAGTAGGAAATATAGGTACCTAGGGGTTGGGTTACAGGCTGATCTGAGGTGGACAAAACAGGTGGAGAGAGTAGTCAAAAAGGGCTTTGGGCTTGCTGGGAATGGTGTTGAGGGGAGTTAGTGGTGAAGTGAAGAAGGCATATTGCACAATGGTTCGGCCAGTGTTGGAATACGCAGCGACAGATTGGGATCCGTATGTGGAGGTGGAGGTACAAGAACTACAGAAGGGCAGCTAGATGGGTAATGAATAAATGGAAAAGACAGGGATACGTTGGTGTGAGGAGGAAAGGAACTTTAGACCTGCAGTGATGATGCAGGAAATGGGACGGAAATCACGGAAGGACAGGAGGAAAATAGAACTATTGGTCAGGATGTACAAGGTGATGAATAGAGAAGGTGTGAGGGGGAAGATTGCTCTGCAGGCTACCTATGGGATCATTCAAGGGGAAAGGAACCAACAGTTAAATAATTCAGAGGGTTTGGAGGAGAACGGAGAGGGGTAAGGACAGCAAGGGAGTCGAATGTCCTTTATTTATTTATGTATGTATTTATTTCTTTTTCGTTTGAGCCCAAAAATATGGCTAGAGCCTAAGGGCTATGGAACGTGTCATGTGATCACAATATATGTACCGTACAGGTAACACATCTATTAGCAAAAATTAAATTAATAATAAAATTTACAAGTATTAAGATTATACTAATATCCCTGCAGAATGAGTTGGTGATTGTGTGAGGGGTGGGGGGGAAGGTTTGGGAAAGGACTGGGGTAAATATCAAGAATCGTGTACCGTCTAAACAAAAGATTTTAAACACATAGTTTGTTAATGAAAAATGTTTCTAGTGATGTTCTAAGTAGTCCTACGTAAAAAATTTATTTTGTTAGTTTAGGTGTTTTAGGTTAGGTTTCAGTTACTTTGTTAGATTATGTTAGATTAGGTTAGTTGAGTCGTTTGAATACCTAACATCTGGCAAACCTACGCTTGTCAATGACACTTCCGTATTACTATGACATAAGAATATGGAATACGTACTTGTGAACTTCAACACTATTCTACAGGAAATGTACATTTGGGTTAGGATCAGTGAATTAATCCTTAACATTTTGAAATCGTCGCTTAGCTTTTCTCTGGAAACAACTGCAACTTGGACAAACATTTTTGAGAGACTCCTATCAAATTGAAATCATTCTTACTACTAATAATACTAAACTACACATATACAGACATACAATCACACATATAGACTTGCACATATGCTCACTTAGGCCTATATATATACTGGTTAATACTGTCATATGTTCTGAAATAATGTCTCAATCCCAACTCTTGTAATGAAGAAACCATAGCTTTTTCTTAACTCATCGTATTCCTTCTATTGTGAGAGTTCCGCAATCAACCTGTCGACTTGAAAGACCAAATATATGTTCTGTTTGAAGTTATTTTGGCCACTTAATTCAGTTTTCGTGTTAATGGGCTTTGCCTACTTGAAGTCCAGGATTACCATAGGCCTACCTACCGATGTGCTTTGACAAAAATGGTTCAGACCCAGAAATCAATTCAAGGCACATGTGGAAGTTCCTACTGTGACATAATAGTCCTCATTTCTCAATGTCCCCCTACTACGGTAAACCAACTGCCAGCTATGTGACTATTACCACAACCTTCTCAAAACATAGCCAATACCTTTTCTCATCTTCAGTTCATGTTAGTAATGGCTGTACATTAATTCTTCCTGAAGTTGATAATATGTGTTTCATAACTAAAATGCATGACTAATGTTTATGCAAATTTCTATGTTTCTCAAAACTTTCGCTGCAGTGTTTCCAGGCATGAAACCATTTTGTCGCTAATGTTGTTTTTCCACCAAATACCTGACAAGGAACACAAAGTTTCTTAGCACACTCTGAATACACTTTTTGATTTGTTTTATTTTCTGGCCATAATGCAGTTCTGTTTCAACAGTGCTTAAGATAGATAACCAGTACTGTTCACCAGTAAATCTTTTCAAGTGATTTAAGGGTGTCCAAGTAAGGAAGTATTATAATTTTATATTTGTATGAAGCAATGTTAGTTTTATAGACATTATTTGGGAGAATATTGCCTTTTCACGAAAAAAATTAGCTCTGCCAGTTTTCCCATAATGGCATTTCAAAGTCATGATATGCATGTTTTTTTTCTAATAAGCCACAAAAACCAATGAACATAATGAAATGATAAAAATTCTATCTGAAACTATATGTCGCAGGCCACTGCTCGACATATTTTTAAATCATTTACAAAATATTTCCGTGTTTTAAAAAAAATTTATAAAATAGGCAAAGAAATTCAAAATTTCAGAAATTTTGTTAAAATACAAATTCTATTTTGTAATTGATTTTAAAACATGTCAAGTAGTAGCCTGCAACATATCGTTTGTGTGAATTTTTAAATTTCATTACCGTATGTTTATTGGATTCAGTGAAAGTTTTGACTTTAAAGTGCCATTTATGGGAAAACTGGCAGAGCCAATTTTTTTTTGTACAAGGAAACTGTACTCCCAAGTAAGTTAATGTCTACAAAACTATCACTATTTCATACAAATATAAAATTATATTTACTCCATTTACCCTGAAGTAAATTTTTCAATGTGTAAATGTATTCCATGCTTTAAAACTAATGAGTAGAATTGTTTATGTTCCAAAAGCGGGATCATCTTTTATCTTTCCTACATTATCCTCAACATGAATATTTTTAATTTAGGTCAAAATATTTGAGTTTTTGTCTATGGCAATTCCTGAGAAAAATTGGCAGCACTAGAGTTTAATTGTACATCTAAATGCCCTGAAGGTTGAAATAAACCTTTTTTTGACTGAGATTTATAGACTGTAGGAAGTTGACGACAGATATGAAGTACGGCCTTGTCCAGGATTACCACGTGGGCAATCATCTTTGTATGGAGTGCTGGAATTGGGAGATGAAGATAAAATTCTATTTAGTAGAATTGGGTGTTCATCACAGTCAACTACTTTTATAGTCTGTTTTTTTTTTTATTTATTTTGAAATTATAGATTTTGGGAGTCTTTTCTAGTACTTTTTTTTCCGGCTTTATCTAAAAGCTTCTCTTCAATAAACAGCATCACTTAACACTGTTTTTGTCCGTCTTTTATGTTTATTTTGCTTGTTTAAAAAGAAAGATGAGTGATATTTTATATTACATTTTAGTTTACTTATAATATAACAATTGAATCAGGGTTTGTAAGGTGGTGCTGAAAAATCAGTGTGGCTCTCATGTGCTATACAAAGAACATAAATCACTGGCAAGGGTAATGCTACTTAATGCCTTTCTTACTGTGCTGTTAAAATTATATAAGTCCTGTGTGATTGTAATGTGACCTAACCCTTCTTACAGTGCACAAAACAGCAGCATAATGTAGTCCTATGTATTTTAATAGTGGAAAAACGGTAAATAAAAAATTGAATTAACATGGGTACAATTAAGCATCTGAAAGGCATTAGTTTTTTACCTTCACAATAATAAAACATTTTTCATTCCATATTTTAAAATACTTTTTACCCCAGGGTTCATTATAAATAAATATTTTGAAATTGGAAATGACTCAACGGTATGAAGTTATCTTCAAATTTTAATGTTAGTATTTTTTTGTTCTTGGTTTTACCCTTTGAGAGTTAATTATGACAAATGTCAAGGTGATTATTATTTTAAATTAAATTTTTTTGCATTAATTTGAGGTGATTATTTACGTAACTACTACTAAAAGTGTTTTTTCCTTTAATTTAGCTTTCATTTTCTTTCCATTGCTTTCATGTAGATACAGGTACAATACTAGACAGCATCCCATCACTCATCCCACACTCCTCTTTGAATGTTCTTTTTCCAACCCAAATTGTTGTGTATTATCACCCCCAGGTAATTTAGTTTGATGCTGCTACTAACTCCTTTTAGGTTAATTTATAACAGGGTTGCCACTGTACCTGGAAAGTCAGGGAATGTCAGGGAGAGTCAGGAAAATGAAATTTGGTCATGGAAAGTCAGGGAAATACATTTATGGTCAATGAAAGTCAGGGAAGTTTCAGTATAGTAAAATACTTGAATATATTTACGAAGTCAGTTACAAAATGTCCATATTTTTGTTTAAAAAATGGTCCTACTATTGTAAAAAGTAAATCATGTTTCAAGTGTCACTTGGAAAATGGTTTCGGTTACTGCTCTGTTTTTCGGAAATGCATCACTAACTCCACCAATATCTGCGATTTTTTATTTCACAGACTTTATCTAAGAACACATCAGTGGTTAAAAAAATTTGTGTATTTGTTTATTTTGTAGACAAGCAGGGACTAGGACTAGATTTTTGTGAGTTTCAAAATATTTACATAATGGTATGTTATGAGCCACGTCAACAGGCATATGAAAAAATGTTCAAATTTGCTTAACTTTTTAAATTTGTGCTGTTGCAAATACAGAGTGATCAAAGAGTTGTGTACTTACATAAAATTAAAACCCAGTGTTTAACAGCAGAATCGTGATAACGCCTACGAAACTCATACAGCAAGAGGCAAAATAATGCCCCACAGACAACAAAGATACACTGCAGAGGTCGTTTAACCATTTACGATACCTACATATCATGTCTGCTCATTATTTATATGCTATTATAATATCATCTAGTATTGTATGCTACTCATAACCCATCAATGAACACGACTCTTCAATGAATTTCCACCAAATCTCGACCGGCCTCGGCGGCCCTTTAGGCCTTTACCGACCTTTTCTGTCGTTGGAAGCAGGTGGAAGCTTGTGATCAACCAAAACCCACGTGATCTACCAGAATCGGCAAAAAAAGTTATGCGTTGGTGCATTTTCGATTAAGCGGAGTTAAGTATTTAGAAACAGAACACGAGCTGCAATAAAATAATCAGATTAGCTTGATTATTGATTACTCACATAAATCTACTATTTTTTTTAGAGCTGTGCCGATCCCCAAATTTTGACACCGATCTGCTGATATTAATTTTTTGTATCGGCCAATCCCGGACTTTTGGTCAGGGAAGTTGTTACATTTGGGTCAGGGAAAGTCAGGGAATTAAAATGAAGAATATCAGTGGCAACCCTGTATAATCAACCCTAGTTGTTAACATCTTCTTTGTGAACCTCACTACTGTTCACAAAATCTGTGTGTCAGCATGTCTGTATGTGTTATGCAGTGAACTCTTATTTGGGAGCAGATAATCTACTTTATAGATGAAGTGTGGCATCCATTACAATTGTGAATTTCTGTAAAAATTGTGATTACTTGAATATTCGTAATTCTCAAACAGAAAGTTACTTAAAATTTGCTGACCATTTTTTTAAAAGCAACTTTCACAGACTGGGAAGTTGCATATTCATTGGCATGAAATACTGTATGCATTAATATCCAAAGAAATAAAATGTGATTTAACAGTGTGTAAATTATCATTGTGTAATATGTGCAGTTTTTGATTGTTCGTGGTGTTGTCTTCCTCTATTTACTAGGGTAATCAGGGTTAGCTGTATTTGATATTGAAGATTTTGTGGTACATTTTGTAATTATGTCTTATAATATTGTGTTTTCTAGATGATGACTCGGATCAAGCTGCAGAAAGTGACGATGAGAAAGACACTGTCAGTTACCTTATTTCCAATGAAGTCCATTTTACCAATCCCAAAATGTCAAGGTATACAGGAAATTATTTCAATAAGATTAGTTTTTCATATTATGTTTTCTCATTCTTCTGTGAACTAACTTTGTCATGTTTTCTCTTTTTAGTTTGGTATGCACAAAAAGAGGCGCTGTTGTGGAAGCTGACAAAAGTATCAACAGTCAAGTGCGTCTTATTAACTTCAGCGAAGGATCACCATATGAGACACTCCATGCTTTTGTCAGCAAAGCAATTGCTCCATATTTCAAGTCTTATGTTAAGGAGTCTGGTCGTGCAGATAGGTATTTCAACACATGCAATATTAGTCCTATAGCATTCAATATTTATAACATCAATTTTAATGCTGCAGCAACATTTTTGCAACAGCTTCAAATTTTTCTGGCTGTTTCTAATTCATAAATTTTAAAGGTACTTAAAAAAATATGCAATAAAACATTTTTAAGCTGTGTGTTAAAATAATGTATCAGTATAGAGACTAGATATTGTCGAAGTTATTTGAGCGTGCTTGCAAATATTACTGTTACCATATTTTTATATGTTGTATAATACAGTAAAGTCCCGATTATCCATGTTAATTGGTGCTGCGTAACACGTGGATAGTCGGGAAACATGGATAACCCGAAAATAGCATATTTGTTAACATAATAATAAAAAAAATATTAATTTATTATTAATTGACTCAAATACCATAATGACTTATGGTTTTGTCTACAAATACTGTGTTCATAACCTTTTTACCAAAGTAAATAAAAATATGTCCGGGATGCACGTAAATACGAGAAAAAATTATGTTGAAATTTTGTAAATCCATTCTTGCGCATATGCATTATGTTCCGAAAAGATTTTTTTATAAAAGTGTTTGGTTTTAACAGCGTTCAATCATACAGAAAGCCGCACGGATAATCCGAAAACTGGTTAATCGGTGCACAGATAGTCAGGAGTTTACTGTAGTTGGAATTTCTGGTTAAAAAAATTAATGAATTGTCAGTGCTTTAGTGATGTTGGATGTGTGTACATTTTTTTATAATAAAATTGAAAATCTGATTTAACTTGGATTTTCAGTAAATTTAATCAAGTGACTTTTCTCTTTACCTAGACTGGTAAGGGTTAATTCTGTTGCTGTTGTACACCTTGTTTGGTTCATTAAGGGTGTCCAAGTGGAGAAAAATCATAATTTTATATTTATATGAAATAGTGTTAGTTTTGTAGACGTTACTTGGGAGTACAATTCCCTCTTGCGAAAATAATTTTATTAGCTCAACTTGTTTTCCCAAATGGCACTTCAAGTCAAAATTTGCAAGTTTTTAGTTCTTATAAGCTGCAAAAACCAATGAATGTAAATTAATTTAAAAATTCACACTGAAACTACTTATCACGGGCTACTGCTTGACATGTTAAAAATTAATTACAAAATATTTTTGTGTTTAAAAAAAGTATTCAATTTTTAAATTTTTATGCCTCTTATAAATTTTTTAACACTCAAAAATATTTTGTAGTGTAATGAATTTTAAAACCTGTCGAGCAGTAGTCCGTGACTTGCAGTTTGTGTAAATTTTTCAATTAATTTATATTCATTGGTTTTTGAGCTTGTAAGAACTAAAAACGTGCAAATTTTGACTTCGAAGTGCCATTATGGGAAAACTGGTTCAGCTAAAGTTTTTTCTAAGAGGAAAATTAACTCCCAAGTAACGTTTACAAAACTAACACTATTTCATACAAATTTAAAATTATGATTTTTCTCCACATGGACACCCTTAACATCTCAGCCCAAGGGCAGAAGTTTTCCCTTGTAACTTGTCCAAAATAAATTTGACAGTACCACTACCATTATTAACTCAATGTCTTCCATCGTTTCACATACTGGCGGTTGCCACAAAGGAAAAGGCGGTTACGTTTTATTACCATGTTAAAGTTTGGTAGAAGTTGTTTACAGAACATGTTACAATTTCCTAGCATCATCTGTACTGTTGGCATGCATGTAGTGTCGCCTACAAGCCAGGTATTTTATAACTGTAAACAAAGTTTTCTTGCATTTTAAGTGAAAAGTGCGAGCCCTAGACATTTGCAAAAGAAGTTTCTTTTTACATTAAGTCATAACTATCAGTAAAGTATTGTCATTCATAAATCCTGATGATAAAAATATTATATGAAAAAAGATAAGCAATGTGCTGTTCCTTTTCAAAGAAGGCATTTTAAGTTTATGCTTGCTGTGATGATCCTTATAGCATAAATCAATGTTTGGAAAACTATATACTTTTATTTCATTAGTCAGACTTATTACAAAAGAATAGTATCAAACCTTGATTTTAATAATGTTACATCAGGTTTAATATTTAGCGTTCATGTATATTTGCCACGTAATTTTGCACTAGGAATTTCCTCGCAGTTTGTCCCACTTGTATTTTGAGTGTTATAAATTAAAATTGGCAAGATTTCTCAGAGTGACAATACAGTATTTAAGAAATTTCACTTTGTTTGAGTGTGTTATCTTGAGATTTTCAGTACTTCTTTTAACAATGAGTCCCCATTTGCCTCTGAATATGCAAGTTTGCTAGGCATACCCTTTCAGGGTGTTTACTTACTGCACCCTAAAAAATTAGAGTAATAAGGGTTAAACGGATACACACACACTGTGTGCAAGGCATTGGACTGATTAAGTTGTTCCCCTGTAACTATAGAACTTACTTTGCTGACCTACGCACATAATCTTTTGAAAATATTCACAGTTTCTCCGGAATGTGTGTTCCTTCCATACAATAGTGCATTGGGAATATGTTAAGTATTTACGCCAAAAAAATACTTTCTCACCGCAGCATAATTAAACTCAACTTTAATCAGGGTTAGAAAATTTAATTTTAATTTAATGTTAACCTGTTGCAATTTTTCTCTTAATGTATTAATTCCTTTCTAAATTTTTTTTCAGTTTTTTTTCCTTAAATTAACTATTTCAATGATTCTGTTAATGTTTTTGAAAAATAGGGATGGTGATAAAATGGCTCCATCAGTGGAAAAGAAAATGGCGGAGTTGGAGATGGGCTTGCTACATTTGCAGCAGAACATTGACATCCCAGAAATATCTTTGCCTGTGCATCCCACTGTTGCTGCAGTGATTAAGCGCTGTGCGGATGAAGGACGAAAACCAAAGGTTGCAGATCTAGGTGACAAAGTTGAAGATTCCACGTTTCTCAATCAACTCCAGAATGGCGTGAACCGGTGGATCAAGGAAATACAAAAGGTAGTGCAAATTAAGTTTTTGTGAAAATTTGTTGCCAATTCCACAAGCAATTTTGTTGTGTCTGGCATTGATGAGTAGTTAATTCCAAAAGTGACATTGCACAGTATAAAAAAAAGTTAGTTCCAAACCCAACTAGTACTGGATTAGTATAGTAAGAAACTACATTTTTAAAAATAAATTTGATTACATTTAAAAGAAAATTAATTTTATTAATTTATTTATACATGTACAAAATTAAACTCAAAGGCCAGTTTACAATTTGCAGTGTCTAACATATTCTAACAGTCATCTTCACTACCATGGGGGAAAAATACAATAGATAACATAATACAATTTGTAAAACAATACAATAGAGAATTCAGTACATAGTAAAATAGATTAAACAAATTAATAGACAATGTCATATGGTACAATTCAGTGACTAATGTATAAATGATACACTGATAAATTTTGAATGAAGCATACTATAAGCAGCACATGCAGTATAGTATATTTTGTTCAAAATTTATTGATGCATCCTTATTACAGTTAAGGTGAGGTTGGATGCCCATATTGTTAACTTTTATAGAAAAATATATAATTATGGGTTCCTAGTACACTTTTCATATGTCTACTGAAGGGTTAGATCAATGGCTATGTTTCCATTGTGGTACTTTTGAAATTTTTGGTCGTGAAACAAAAATATATATGAAAAACCAATAAATCTACAGGTGGGTGGGAGAATGACTCTTAATTTAAGTATTTTTTTAAGTACTGAAATATATTATAGTGAACACAAAATTGTTAATACAGGGTTTTCGTGTAGTTTTGCGAAATGCCAGGTTTGCAGTGTGTCGTTACATAACTGAGACCTTTTGGTTTTAAAGGTCACAAAGTTGGACCGAGATCCATCATCAGGTACAGCTCTTCAAGAGATAAGTTTCTGGTTGAATTTGGAAAGAGCTCTTCATAGAATTCAAGAAAAAAGAGAGAGCATAGAAGTAGCTTTGACGTTGGATATTTTGAAACATGGGAAGAGGTTTCATGCTACAGTTAGTTTTGACACTGATACAGGTAAGAATTGCATCCCAACACTGTACAAGCAAATGGGAATAGGTTGTGTTTTAAAATGTAACATACAAAAAAAAGTGAATATGAATTATGTTGAAAAATTAATTATGCTCCTCATGTACATAGTTAAATTTATTTGAAATTTTTGGAATTTGATTTTGCAGGTATAGGTCACCTTTTTTACATAGGCTATACAGTAATAATAATATTTTAGAGTACTGTACTTGTTTTTGAGATTTTAGTATTTACCAGAAAATATAATCACTTGGAGTGTGAAATGACCCATTCATTTTCACTTTGGTCAAGAGGAAAAAATAATTTTTACTATAAAATTAAAAGGCCAGAAAAATTTGATTAGTAGTTAACTATTGAACCGTAAATTTAACTATATTATTTTGGTTAAGTATAAGAAAGGATTTTTTCCAATAATTAAGCACGGTTATAATTGGGTTTAGTCTATATGTTAAAGTACTTTACTGCTTGCATAAACAAAATAAGTACACATAATGCACAGGGATGAATACTCAATTTATACTGGCTACATTTAAGTATGAATGTATTTATTTTTTCACATTGTTTTTCATTTGATGCCAAATAAATGCATTTGTAAATAAAACTCATAATTTTCGTAAGTCTCGAAAATAAGAACCTCCAGTTTTCGGGAAGTAAAAATTGGAATAAAGCATAATCTTGCATAGTATTCAGGCAACTAGGGTATTTTCTCTACTTCTTGGGGTAGCAAAGTTGTTAATTTTAGGATATTTAAGGCATGTCATGGCATGTTTTGTCTTTTTGTTGTAATATGTCAGTTTGAGGTAGTGTTTCTTACTCTTAATGGCCATTTTTCTTATGTTCCCCACTGATAAATCACAGCCTACATTGTGTAAACAGATCTTAATTGATTCTTAACATGCAAGCAAAGATGTGGCATAAGAGTGTACATGCAAAGGCATAAATATTGTAGGTATACATAATGAACTCACAATTATCATTGTCATGTGACAGCTAAAAAACTGAAGCATAAACAGAAGTAAAATATGAAAGTCAAATTCGTATTTCACTTGTTGCACCGTAACCATGTACAGTAAAATTTCTTTGTCTACTGGTGTTAACATTATGTATGTAATGAAATATCTTATGTACACAGTGCTAATTTCATTTGCTTTGTTTTAACTTAAGAACTTGTTTAAATCTCCTTAACTGTGTGTGAACAGTTAAATGCTTATTTCATAATTACATCATAATTTGCACACTGTAAATTTTTTTCTCAGTTTTATTACTCCAAGCATTTAAATGCAACATAGTTTTACAGGAATTTTAAGGTATTCATATTTAATTTCGAAGTGTATAAATTATAATTTTAGACAGAGCCCGGATTATGTGAAATTTAAAAAGCTATTATAATATAAAAAGAGTTTTTAAGTATTGCTACCGATTTTGATTACAGGTTTGAAACAGGCATTGGCCACTGTGAATGATTACAATCCATTGATGAAAGATTTCCCAATTAATGACTTGCTCTCTGCAACTGAACTAGACCGAATTCGTTCAGCAGTGCAACTCATCTTTTCCCATTTGAGAAAAATACGAACTACCAAGTACCCTATTCAGCGTGCATTACGTCTGGTGGAAGCTATTTCTCGTGACCTGGGATCACAGCTACTCAAGGTTTGAAGTGATAATTCTTCTTGCTAGTTTGTTTCTTAATGTGTGCACTGTATTTGTGTGTGACACATAAAGTGTGCTGTACTATTTAACAGGTTCTTGGAACTCGTCGACTGATGCACATACCTTTTGATGAGTTTGAAAAGGTGATGACACAGTGTTTTGATGTGTTCACGTCGTGGGATGATGAGTACGACAAACTGCAAGGTCTCCTCAGGTACAGGCTTGTATTAATATATGTACAGTATTATTATTATTATACATGTTAGTAACAGGCAGGAAAACCGGGAATTGTAATGAAATTTTAGTGGCCCTGCTCTAACTTCCTTTTCCGGAAATCGAAAAAGAATTGTTAAATTCAGTTAAAATGAGACCTACATGACTGGAGTGTGCGGACTAGCAATGGGGAAGTTGTGCGTGTTGTCTTTTACCAGATATCACATGCCGTCTTCTAAGGCAAGAAAACCACAAATTATTGCAAATTGGCCCGGCTGTGTCTGTTAAGCCACTTTCATCCGTAAACTATTCTGTTGTTTACTGCCCAGATGCATTCTGCTGATGCTGAGGGTTGATAGTAAGGGTTTTTTTTAATGTGCACTTCACTCCGCTAGTCCTGATCCTGATGTGTTAAAAGCCGGCTGCCGGCATGTAAAATGATATGACAAACTTGTATCCTACTGTGCTGTTTTCTGTCGCCTTTGTTTAGATCAAGTTCAATTTGTAACCCACAGTCGCCTGTTGGAAGAAAGGGCGGGCGTGATTTTATTTTTAGAGCAATATGCTTGCGTGTTAAGAGGGTTGGGGTGGAAAGGCAGAAGAATTTAACATGACTGGCGAAGGATGATGAACCGTTGGGTAGGGGGGTGAACGAGAAAGATGTAGAGTTACAAAAAACAGGTAACAAAAAACATTCTTTACAGGGGCACAGCTACAAGCTCACTTAAAGAGGATCTCACTGTAAATGCTTTCACTGTAAATGCTTCTATAGCACATACTCATAAAATCACATTTTTCAAGGAATGTTTTTGTGTAGTCTTGTTGTATGGTACTACTGTGCCTTTTGGTATTAGGTATGTACAGTACTAAGTAATCCATGAAATAAGTTATTTAAGGGATAAGGATTTTCCCCACACATATTTTAGTTGTGTGCTACATGGAATTGTACACATAATTTACCAAATGCAACTAGCCTTAAATTTGGTATTACTCATAATTTTTGCCATCAATTAATGATTTACTTATGAGTTGTAATTTTCAATTGTAATTTTTAATTTATTATATTCCTACCTTATACACTTGTAATAATAGTGATGCGGTATGGTTTGGTTGAAAGTGTTTTCCGGCTAACCCCTTCCTGGTTTGGTGACAAGTCTCCCCCAGAGATTGGCCAAGCTTAACGAGATCTTGGTTACGGGGAAATTAAAGCTGGAGGCTCTTCCTGGGCAAACGGACCTTGGATGGGGCAGGTGTGTTGACTTCTACGATATGTCGTTCCTGGCATAGCGGAGGGGCGTACGACTTGGATGGCTGAGTAGAGTGACAGGAAGGGGTGAAGATGTCGAGGGTGAGGTAGGCCGGAATTGGTGCTATGGTAGCTGGAGCTGGAATGGTTGGAGCAGGTGGGGTTGAAGACACGGATGAATCTGGGAGTGGAGCCTTTCCGTCAGGAGAAGGGGATAAGGGAGTTATAGCTCGGGGAGCATTGAGGCAGCTATATTCTTCAAGAAGAAGGGCCCCGGAAACAGCTCGTCTCGTGGAACAGTTGGGCTTCCCCCTAGAGTTGGCTCAGGTGCAGGGGCATGTTGAGTCTGTACAGCTTCCAGCTACAGTCTTTACTCTTTCATATACCTTGTCAGTGGGCCTCACCTCGCCCACCTGCATTTTTATGGCTGAGGCGGCCCTCTGCCTGTGTCGCCTTCCAGTCCAATGCCGGGGCATCCGGTTCTTGGAGTTCGAGGTAGGGATATTCCCCTTTGGTGGGTCTGTGGTGAGAAACTCCTATTCCTGATGTTACGAGGGTAGAAAGGGGTAGAGATAATTACATTCCCATGGACAGCTTTCAGGCGGCTAATGCTGGGTGCCCTGGCACGGTGCCGATGCCTGTCAGGGCTGTGGCGCTACTATGCAATTGTTACGGCCAGTCCCGGCAATTCCTTACTTGGTCCAGGTGAAACCAGGGTAAAGCTATGACGGCAGCAAATAGCGCTTCTAATGACAATCTCCGTGGCCAGAAGAGTCAATTTGGAGTATGGAAGGATAGGGGGGGGGGTTCGGAGGGGTGTGGTAGGGAGGTTAGGGTTGAAGGATGGACACAGGGTTCAGTGGAAATGTTTTTATTGCTAAAAACAGCCCCAGCCTATGCCGTTCAAAAGACAACCCTACAAAAGATAGATCACTGCCAATCCCGGCGTGGCACGTGACGAACCCAAGGGTGACCCAGAACTATGGCGCAGCATCATCTCGATGTGGATCTCTGGAGCAGGCGGCAAAGATCCCCAGCAGTGCGTGCACAGATTACGTTCAGCGAAGGGCGCTTGATCACGAACTGCAACTTTTCAAGAACTCTACAAGAGCCAGGGCAGTCGTTAACGCGAGGTCAACTGACCAAGATTTACTGCCCTGTGCGTGCCTTATATACCAGCGTGCCAGCCTGGGGTGAACGGGGAAGGAAGAGGTGCAACCTCAAGTCTCCTCTCCTTACAGGGGTGGAGGCGTGCAGACAGGATGTGCATCAACTGTGAAGGGATGGCTGGGACGCCTGTCCTAGTGGGCGTGCTGCGTGGCAAGTTACATCGGTGGTGCACGCCCTAGTGACGAACCCAGGCGAAGTGTAGACGAAGCGGCAGTGGGAGAAGGGCAGCGCGCAGTGAGGAGGCAGATTGAAGCGATGCGGTAGAGCACATAAATGTTCGTGTTTTCACTACGTACCCTATTTACTTACATAATGGTCGTACAATTATTTTGAAGGGCTTAAAAAGCAGTATTTTGAAAACCTTGCGTAATGGCTGCACCTGTCTTTCAACATATGACACAATACAGTAAAACTCTGTTAAGACATTTTCCAAGTGACCTGGTGCTGCTATCGTTTTAGCTGAGAAATCTTGGCGAGAATGTAAAAAATGTGGATCCTAGAAAAGAATTTATTGCTTAACGTCACTGCGAAATGCAACAATTGCGAACGACGATTGAATAACTGGAACGCAGTATGCCAGCATGTGCACCTAGGTTGTTCGTATTTCGTTACTACATGACATGGCGGCTGAACAGAGCCAGTTTGCATGGTGCTCTCATCTAGATCCTTCATACTCCGTCCCTACTGGCGGTTGACCAAACATCTAGGTTCCAGTCTTCATGCTGCGCTGGCCTAGATTCTTCAAGTGCCTACATGACCTCACTAGACACGATGAGTCACGCTCGCTGGTTGATGTGCTGTTAAAGTAGCTGCATCTGGAAAGTTGTGAAGTTTTAAGCATGAATCAGATTTGTTTATAAACTACATACACAGGAAATAATAGCATATTTGTAATGGAAAAAATGGCAGGACCGTAAAATGCATACATTTATGCGGGATCGTTTTAAGCTAATTTCACTTATTTACTGTGCATGGGTATGAATTAACAAGATTTCTTAGTTTTTTTACATGTTCACTATTCTTGGAGTAATCGTCCTGCTATGGATGAGTAAATATTGAAAAAATGTGTATGTTAAAGTTTTATTTTACACTAAAGTAATCTTAAAGGTAATTTTTTTTGTTAAAACACCTCATGATGGTCCCAACCTTACATTTAATCAGAAAGCTTGTGGCAAATATTTGAGTAAATACGGTAATCAGTGTTTTCTGAGGCGTGAATTTTTCGTTCAAATGTTACAAATAGAAGTATTTTGACCATACGCTGTAGCAAATGGTGTGTCACAAAACCAGAGAATACACGAAGACAAACAGAAGAGTAAACAAGCAAAAGGATGCTTATTGTTGTTTACTTTTTGTTTGTTTGCATGTATTTTCTGGTTTTATGTGACACCGTTTGCTGCAATGGCATATGTCCATAATAATTTTGATTTTAAACTTGTCTCATTGAGAGAATCGTTTAAAAACAATGCAAATGTTATACTTTGTAGTACATTGAACTTGTACTGTGTGCATAATACAACAAATTGGGCGAGGAAAAAATGATTTCTTTTATAAAGTATAAAAATTTGGATTTAATAAATTAATTATTTGGTCAGGGAAAATTTTCAATTTAGGTGAGAAGAGTCAGAGAATTATTTTCCCTACAGTTAGTAGCCATCATGATTATATTTAGTATGTGTCTGTGTATACGAGGGTGGGGGGCATAAGACATAGAGAAACTATTTTGTAGTGTGAGAATATCAGCCTGTATAGAAAATGTGAAAATTACAAATGACAGGACAGGATATGCATTACGTATTTGTATATTGAATAAACACAACCAGCATTATGTTTCACAGATTTATTGAAGTAGTTTAAATGACAGTGTGGGTTTCATATTTTACTTGTATTGCTATATACATACCCACCTGTGTTTTTAAGGCCCTCAAAATAGTTGAGTGTAATGTTTTCAACATGCTGCTTACTATGAGGAGGGCACAGCACTACTTGTACATTTTCCTTTTCATATGGAAATCTGGTCATCTGTTGCTTCACAGAATTTATGATTTATGCACACGTTGCAGGCCGCATACCATGTAATAATACCTTTAACTTGGTTATTGGATCAAAATCACAGAGTCAGGTTCTCTATGGTGGATTAATACCTTTCTTCCCATATCAAGTGCTGCAGTAGATAGCCGATACACTGCTTTGTAGGGGTAGGCGAAGCTTCGAAATTTCGAAGCCGAATAAAATATTTTCATTATTCGATCTCATATTCGAAATAAAATTTTAACTTCGAACTTCGAAAATATTACTACAATTTTCTGGTGGTTATAAGTCATCTTAAAAATTGTTGTTATTTGGCCAACACTTGAAGATGGTGTCGAATTTACGTTATTATAAACGTTCAAAGATTTTATTTGAAACTAACCACACACATTCGCTAGTGGATTATGAAAACATAACCTTAATAGCGTACATACAAAGCAGCCAAAACGGCCGAAACTAAACCATCAACAACTAACTTCATTCAAACAAATGGGGAAACCACATCTTTAAATAATTTTTGTTTAGAGCCCGAGATGTTTTATCTTCGAAACTTTCGTTAAAAGCTGCTAATTTTTGTAGCAACAACATCTGCTATATCAATTTGTGCCTAAATACAACTTAACAGTGATTATTGTAGATTACGCAGCAGAATATTTTTTAACTAAATGGTCATGAAATTGCACTTAATGCGATGCAAACCGTAATTAGAAAGGAAACAAATAGCCTAGGCCGTGTCTATGGTTTACATCAAGTGCAGCATTTCGAGTGGCCTCAGTCGCAAGCCATACAGCCAACAGCCACCGTGTCATAGCACATGCACTAAGGAAACGGACCGGTGCAGTGCATAATTATTTATGCACTTCAAAGTAATAATTTAAATTTACGCAACACGAGAGGCGGATCAGTTAAAAACAAATGTAATGCTGCTGGCCCACTGACATTTTCGCAAGTGAAGTTGTGTGTCGATCA
>PNEQ01012907.1:0-20197 GCA_003012365.1 Medauroidea extradentata
CCCCCCCCCCCCCCGTTTTTTTTTCTACCACTGGCCGACACCTCAGTCCGCGCTAACACTATTCTCCAGGCCAATGCCCAGTCCGAAAGGGAAAGGGTGCACTTCTGAAAACAGTCTTATCAATAATAATAATAATACTGTGCGTTCATCTCCGTAAGGTATATGAAAAAGCGAATTTTTCAGGTCCCTAGTAACACGGCATTAAACAGTAGAGATCGTAGCCAGCTGATAAACACGACAGTCAAAACGACGGCCACTGTCTAGATCAAACTGCAAAGCATGATAACCGTAAGCTTACGATAATAGTCGTGTCTGAAACCGTCCTATAGGTACCCACGTGGGTTACATGGTATGTTTAGGGATTTAGGGTTGACATTTACTTACTTGGAGTAGCACACTAAATCCCCAAATAGCTCCTTAAATTCTGCTGTTCTGTTGTTTACTTACCATCCCCCCCCCTTTTTTTTCTGGTAAAAAACTAACATATCCATTAAATATAAATAACGAAAATTAAAAGCCCATGGTAACTTTCTACATAACGATTTTTTTCGAAAACAAATTTTGTATTTTGTAAGTAATTATTAACGAAATTCTAGTTGACTTTTTAGTCAAAACCGTAAAATTTCTTGTATGCTCATTGGCATGTCAAAATCAAAATTTTACTTCCAAAACCATTTTCAATTAGTGACATTAGAACGTTTATCAGATACCTTATCGCTAGTTTTTGTTGATCTTTATTTGTGCGATTTTGTTCGTCATGTCACTATGCATGAAACACAATTTAATAAGACACAGATTTTCCTAGCATTCGAGGGGCTTGCAGAGTTTGTAATAGAAGTTTATTCGAAAACAGTTCAACAATAATGAGTGAGGTCCGAGTGATTAGTAATTTCATTCGGAGAACGTTACACGTGTGTACACAGTAGAAAAGTTTTTGTAGGCACATTTACAAAAAAAAAAGTTCTTTAAAAACTAGTTTCAAAAAATTGTTTTGTAAGTTTACAGAACTATTGTAAACTTCACAAGAAACACTTCCAAATATACAAATATGTCTGTATATTTACAGACATTTTTGTGAATTTACAAAAATAATTGTACATTTACAAATAAATTGTTGTATATTTTACTTTGAAGTGCCACAAAAAAATTTTTGGTATCCAATTTCGAACCAATTTTTTTTCTGAAATGTGATAGGCCAACGAATGTTATTTGGTATCACATAAAATAGTAACATGTTACGGACTGCTGTAATGATGCCCCACAGCAATATGACCCTGTCCGCGCACTATCAACCATACGTCATGTATTGCGAACTGTAGCGCTGAGCGCACATGTCCACATAACATTTTTGTTCCTCTACACGTGAGGATTGTTTCCCCAGAATATTGACATGGAATTTTGCAACATCCTGTAGAAGTGACAACGGCAGAACAAAAAGGCTTAAAATATTTTGCTTGTATTTTTCTTGAAATAAGATTTTTTAAGAGTTACGTGTACCACATGAAGAAAGAAATAAGTTTTGTGACTAAGAAAAGCGCGCATGGGCTTACTTTATTAACGGCGCGGCACCTTAGCCAGAACCATTCATTCCTCTTGTAAACCAGTCACACTGTGTTAGTGTATTTCAACTATTTACACAACATAAAACAAAAAGAACACATTAATAAGTTTTACACTCTGCGACATTTATTTACGGACTGAGTGATTAATGCGACACTTTCAAACTATATGGTGGTGGGATGAAACAAAATGTAGGGGGGGGGGGCAAAAAAAAAAGGGCAGAAAGAAGGAACTTCTAAGAAAGTACATATCTTTAGTGGCCAATCACCTCTGAAACTGTCCTTTCATTAATTACAACTTGTGGTTTGTCTTTATTGACTGGGCTATAAAAAGAATGCAGAGTATCATACATCAATTTTCAGTACTATTCTCTGCTGATAGACGTTTAATTTACAATGAAAACCTAGTGTAAATTTTCAGGAACTCAACTGATAAAAGATAACTAGCGGTATTACGGTCGGCTGTTTCACGAAGCGTATTTCATTTTTTACCATGGTGTAATCTAAGAATGATCTACTTCACAGTTACATCGACGTCACTGACATGACGTAATTTCAGCGCAGACTCGACATATTTTGAATACAGGTATTCTGACGAGTCCATCAACGAAGTATTAGCACCATACAGCAAACACGAAAACCTGAAGTAGAGCTAAAAGAAAATTAAGCAGCCAAGTATTCCAAGACTTTTTTTTTTTTTCAAGCAACCTGCCGCACCGCAATCTTCCTCCGTGTTCCGTTACCCATATGAAGCGGCTGATGTATGTGGACAGGTCATGTACGGTTACTGACCATTTGCCTGCCAGCACGGCCAAGGGAAGTCACGTTTTACGAGGTTACGTGTCATATGCAAATGGCACAATGCTACAGGGTAATTTTTTCCACACAAACGACCTATATATGAAACTAAAAAAAATAATTTCTGAAATGAAATGAAACTAAATCTAAATTGCGGACTTTCTTCCGGTACCCTCATCTGGAGTTACTCGGAACACCTGGGATAGACATTCTTGTACCAATTTATATTTCATACGTAGCAGCCGTAGCTGGAAAATTGTACAATCAAATTAAATTACTGTGTCAATGGATGCAAAAAAATAAAATAAAAATAAAGAACATGTTCGAAGCTATCCCAAGTGTTTCAAGTAAATCTAGATGACGGTATTCAAACTAGTTTCGCGAAGTTATGAAAATTTGCGACTGGAAATAAGTGTGCCTCGCCGACCAGAAATTTTTCACCAGTATTTTTAATGTGATTTAGGAACTTTTCACGGCAAAGTCACGGTCTTCTCAATAAGCATAACAATAATTATGGTTCATTAGGACCTTAAAAAGTCTCCGAGAGCCGTGCTTAAGGCCTTGTTACAGAGTTTTGCAGTGATTTCGAAAATATTTTTTTTTATTTCTACCTAATATTCATATCAAAATTTCGCTGCACAGTTTTGACACTTATATGTTATAATTTGTAGCTGAATTTTTTTTTTAGAACTGTACTGAACGGTTTTTTAGATTTAATTACCCTAAGCACAACGTTTTTCGTCGTGTAAATAAGCAAAAATGAAGGAAAACATTATTTAAAAAAAAAAACGCGTCCACAGTATTGTGCATTGTGTGGTTGCACATTGACTCAAAATTTTTCAAAACTTTTGGTTAAAATATATTTGAGTTATTGGCACCAGTCTGAAAAAAACTCAGGAACCCTTAAATAATATTATTACCATGTTTATACGAACAACTGGCGGAAGAATACATTGCACTGAAAGGATAAACTAAGCTAGTCATCGAAAAGTGCATTCACTAAACCAAGATAACATTAGTTATGATAGTAGGATGCGAGCCTTGCGTGAAGACAAACAGACCAAGTGCGAAAACCATGCGATAAAAAATACTCATAAAGCAAAGATTACTTGGAATGTCCGGTTATATGACATGCAGACTTCCACTTTGTACCCAATAGAATTGCAACATAGGAATATATTTCAGACAACCCTAATAACGGATCTAGAAAGACAATTTGCGCCTATTGAAACATTTATGCTTCGTGGGGAATGTAATTTCGTGCGCAAACCCATCGCCACAATGAATGGGAATATAAGCAGTTCGGGATAAAGCGAGCACACAAAAAGGTCCTGCTAAAGTTCTATTTCCAGCCAATTAGTATCTTTCCGCGCGTAACGGCTGACACGAAGGGAAATGTCTAACCTCTCGGGACGCGTCACTTGACGTTTGCGCGTCTAAGATAAATTGTGCAGTCGGTAGGAACCTACAAAGTTCGATAAATAAAGTTTATTAATTATATAAAATACACTTATTTCGATTCACTTGTTTCAGTATTGCCGTATTTGAATACGAAAATACACGGAACTATATTGCGTAATTTCGCTGCAAACCATACAAGTTGTAAGGCAACGATACTTGATGTTGAATTAAATGCAGTAACAGCTAGTGATATTTTTCAAAGGTTTAATATTTAGTGCTCACTTTATCCCGAACAACCTATAGACATATTTATCCCTGAACGGTAACGTTCAATAAATGAAGCACACAAAATAAAATAGTTCTTCCTTTAACTTGCAGTACAACATTTACTTTGATTTGAAATTATAAATGGTGTACCTAAATTCGACCGATAAGCATCGGCATCATGAAAAAAAACTTATTATATGACACCTAGAACCTAAACTGGATTTTATGGGTGCTATACTGTATTTTCGAATAATATCGTTAACTGACATAAAATGTTATGGTTTAACGATCCTGAGATCTTCAGTCTCACAGCAAATGCTCGTTAATAACTTCTGCTTTAATAAAATTAACAGGTCTGATCATCCTCTAACTGCCTATAATTTCTGTACCGTATGCATGTTAAGATACTTGGAAGACGATTTATCGAGCCGCATGACATGCGTAACAAAAGCGGTCCTCTTCTTGCAGAGACGTAAAGACGCACTGATTTCGTTCAAAACTAACTTGAAGTTGGCGAGGCAGCACGCTCAGCCCCCAAGAAAAATGCTTACGGGTATCAATAAGGCAAACAGAGAGAGGTATAAGATAAATGGCGTAGATTACAATAACTAAACAGCAAGAAATTAAACATCTACGTACGTAAGATCTGTGTGCTATTTCCATCACTGAATAATCAAGAGTGCTAGATTTATTGTGGAGTTTGGGGCACGAGTGTAAAAAATAACAGACGACGCTACAGTCATACATATAATAATTAACAGTGTGCAATAGTACTTGATAGCGGTACTGCCTTGCTGGTATTACCATATCAATATCCATACCTAGAGTTATCAGATTCCTCTCCTATGCAAGACCCGACGCGATGTGTGTGTGTGTGTAGAGTATGGGTGAGGTGTACATTGAAAATGGACTATGTGAATTGGTTATAATTGCCACTTGTTACGCGAGGCTCTTGCAGGTAAACATAGTTTCATCAGTATGCGTATACTACAACCACAGCGGCAGTCAAGAGGCTAGTATGTTAGCCTCGAAAGGTGTTCAACATTAAATCCCATACCAGCTCACTTGTATTTTTGCACTCTCAAGTCTCCGTTAGGGTAAACTGCACGCGGATCCTACGTATGTAAATGTGTCATTCCCTACTGTTTTTCAAGTTATTGTAACCTACGCCATTCCTCAATGACACAGATTTACACCTATGTATGTTACTTCGCCTCATTGATACCAGCAACCATTAGTTCTTGGGAGTAGTGCGTGCTGCCCGCCTGCCAGGTGTTTTAACACACCACAGCAATCGTTTCGAATGAGTTGGTACCCGAAAACTGGCGGTTATCATGTTAACACGAAATGTTTGTTTCAGTTAATTGAAACACGCCGAATCTTATCGACCTGGCACTTGAGCCAAACGGCAGGTTTATTACTCTGTACTTACTGTCAAGCACTGTTACCGTCGCGCTAACTGCTCGTTTTGAACGAAAACTTTGCTTCCTACGTACTTGCAACAATAAATCGCCTCCAAACATCAACATCTAGACAGTACAAAAGTTGTATGTAATTCGAGGGTGACCGCCCCTGTTATTTTCATTTCGGCAGCAAGTTATTTTCTGTTGTTTGAATACCTCTGTAACTTTAACCATGTTCTGAGTATTGCATTTTCAGTTTTTTACTTCACGATATTTTCAGAAAATATAGTATTAAGAAGAAGAAAATGTTATTGCATTTTCAGTTTTTGAGCCATAACTTTTATTGAAATCGTTTTATCAAAATTTTCTCTTCGACAAAGGATAGAATATCTTCTAAGCAAACGGCTCGACATAAATAATAATGAACTCTTTCATTAATTTGTCATGTAGATTCATTGCAAGAGAATTCTTGAAAGTTAACCTATAATTCTCTTGCAATTATTCTTCATGACAAACTGATGAAAACATTCCATTAGTATTTATGTCAAACAGTTTAGCAAGGATATATTCTACGCTTTGTCGAAGAGAAAATTCTGATAAAACAACTTTAATAAATAATACGGCTAAACAACTGAAAATACAATAAAATTGTTTTACACATCCCCTTAAAATTAAATTTTAAGAGCTTATTGCTCCTAAAAAAATTAAGATTAGGAACTAGTGGTCCTAAACGTTTTCTTAATACTTATATTTTTATACCTGCTGAAGTTTGGCCGTCGAATTTAGATACATCCTGTAGCCTGTATATACATCACAAGGAAAGTAAATTTTCACTTCGCAGTAATTTTATTTTGCAAAATTTACGAGGAATTTATTCGTACTTTTACAAACTTCTGTAAAAAGACAACGATTTTTGTAAAACTCTTTATTTGTAACGTTACAATAACACTGTTACATAAAATCTCTGGTATATATTTAGCTGGAAGTAGCAACTATATTAGTGGAATTCTACAAAATAGCAACAATTTTAACCTGAATAGTATGTACTTTGAGTTGGTCCAGTGGTAAGTGAGCGGTTAGCTATTTGAAGGATGTACGTTCCTTTCTCGAGTACGTTCACAGATTTTTTTACAAAAAAAAAAATTACATGCAAAAACCCTTTGTTTTAACACTTTCTTTCAAAATAAGTTTCATTGTCATGATCACAAAAATATGTATTTAATTTACTTCCATTGTTAAGTACAAGTACACATTGTAATTTTACAAGCAAATACATTGCATAGCTTACAAGAACAATATTTTTTTTACGAAGAATTTCCTTGGCGACTGTGTTAACAAGCCTTTTCCTTGCATAAGTACAAATAATTAAGAGAGCATTTTTTTTAAATACGGGCAGTATCAAGAATGGCGATATACTTCAATACTTCAACTTCTTTTACAGCTGGCGGTTCCATTAACAAAGCGGCTGCGTATCTCCGCTACACCAATCAAGTTCGAAAAATCACGTTTTATACCCACTTAAAGCAGAGCAAACATGATTCTCAGAATCCTAAAAATGATTTTAAAAAAAAAAAACGCTTTTCCTGACTGCCATGTCTGGGAAAATACCAACCTGATTAAAAAAATAACAGACAGTAACATGTGTTGGACGTTATTGCTTACAAATAAAATATGACCACCACTTACCATTCCACTCGGGAAAAAAATAGTGAACTATTGTATGCTAGACGAACGGTTTGCGCGTAGAGGTGAAGAGTTAAAAGAGTACAGTAAAACAAATAAATTACAAATATTATGACGATGCATGTGTTGTACTTCAACCTAATGTATTGGGAATCATCTTCCTAAACTAAGTAAGTTAAGTTTAATTTCTTATATACATATACCATTCGGCCACACGTGATAAAACTTTGGCGAGTTGTGATTGCGCCCGCGAAGGTTTCTGACAAAAGAAAACTATACAGCACAGGGGCAAATCGTGGCAGGGGCAGAACTCAAAAACTTAGTGAAAATATTTTATTTTTCAAAATTTTTCCCATACCTTTATTAATGACCCTGATCATCATTTTGCACCACTTAGAATAACAATATTTGTTTCTGACAGTTTGTTTAGAAAATAAAAAAAAATCTTAACTTATATTTTTTAATATTATTATCAGTATTAATATAATTACATGAAATTTGAAGCACCGCAGTTTTTATAAAAAAAAACTAATTTTTTTTAAACTAAATTTTTTGGACAAAAACAATTCGTTTCTTGAAAACCACACGAACGAAGTCGTGAACAATAGCTAGGCAACTATATAAAAATTACTATTAATAAGCTTCGTCGCAAAACACAATTAGGTGACCACGAATGAATAGTTCATCTGTGCTGTTTTCTTGTAGCTTATTGGTGCTAATTGCCTGCCGTTTACTGGCCATCAGAGTCAATCATCGGCGGTCATAAGAGCCTACGTGATGAACGAAACGCTCTTCACTGCGTTTGCAGTAGGTTATTGCAGCAATTCAAAACCTGTTCTATGGCAGAGCTGCTTGAAGTGTTCGCAAGACGTACTGTAACCAATTCTGCATTATTTAGTTACAACCACCGTGGAGGGGAAACAAAGTTACACACGAACGACGTTCATGTTCGACACTGTTTTATAACCTATTTTTTGTTGTTAATTTTTACGGGCTAAAATAGACGGCTCCGCAATGACTTTGCCTATCAATTTTACACAACGCAAATACAACAATACGCAATCATATATATAGTTATAACACACAATTTAAGAATACATTTTGCTTTTTCCACGATTGTATGCAGATATGTTACATACGCTCCAAGTTAAATTTTAATAATTTTCCACGTAAAAGTCACAAGAAAAACGCTGATGCCTCTACATACTTTCTCTTTGTTTAAAAATACATTTTGTGCAACAAATTATATTTACAATTATTTATTCACCACGTCCGGCGCATTGACGATTCTGCAAATAAAAAAATGCGCTCTCGGAATAGTTTCAGTTTCAAATTCATTGTGCTAGCATTAATAAAAAGTAACGGAACTTTCTAGATATTAAGTTTAGAAAATATCGATATCAGCAGAACATCTAATATAACCAAATCGCTTCTTAAGATTCTGATATTTTGCAAAACTTACAGTAAACCAGATCATATTTTTTTTTTTACAAAAGTTGTGAACACGTTATCAAAAACATAAACCAGAAATCCTACACGCATTGCATAATTAACTCAGCAAAATACATACTAAATGGAAACCAGCATGAGTAATTCAGTTGGTCATTAAACAAAGAAGTTTTAAAAAACGTGTCAAACGCACTTTTGAAAATTGCCTTATCTTGAATACAAAAAAAATGTTTGCATAATGCCCTCAGGAGTTAACATTTCAGTACGGCACAATGTATAGTCTGACTTCTTAGGGTTGTATGTTTACATTAAAAATTGGTATTAAAAATATAAAATTTGCAGAAAAGAAAAAAAAAGTGACCTGCAAGGCTCAGTTAATATAGCAAACAGCCTCTTAACTATATTCTTCCCAGTTCACTACTGATATGTTTACTGTCAAGCACTAGGTAGTTACGTCAAGTTAAAATAGGCTTGGTTGAGGTGTGGGGCGTACAGAACGAGATATCGAGAGATAGTGCAGTGTAAACGTGTGCGCTCAGGCAGGCAAGGAGCAGAGGCGCCGTACTCACAGATGCAGCGCAGGAAGGCGGCTTGAAGGTTGCTCCCGAAGCTCATGACCACGGACCGAGTTCCGGCTCGAGTTTCCCGCCACCGGCCGAGCCGCTAACAGTCCGCAAATAGTGCGCGCCACTGGCACTCGGCGCCGAGACGCTGCCAACAAGGCGGGCGTCACTGTCGCGACGTCCCCGCCGCAACACCATGACCACTGGCGCTAAGTGACGTGTCGTCACGTCACTGTCAAGCTACGAGACGACTGGCGTCTGCTGTCCGATGGATGGTCGCCGTCGCCAGTGACGACTGATATAGTCTGCACAGTGTAAGTTTGTGTGATTTTGTCGTTTCACTTCTGAGAAACACGCCCGACAGCTCCATTTGTGAGGACCTCCAAGGCCTGCAGAGAACATGTTTTTTAGGCAGTCAAGGTGGTTTGAAGAGTCAACAAAATGGAGATGTTGGGCGTGTTTCTCAGAAGATAAATGTCCTAATCAGGCAAACTTGTACCGTATAGACTACTCGGTAGCACGGTAGCACTTCTAAAATAGTTTCTTCTTAATTGTTTTTTTAACCTGTCTCTTGACATAAGTCGCCAGACCGAAAGTCGCCAGACCGAAAGCCGCCAGACCGAAAGTCGCCAGACCGAAAGCCGCCAGACCGAAAGCCACCAGACCGAAAGCCACCAGACCGAAAGCCACCAGACCGAAAGCCACCAGACCGAAAGCCACCAGACCGAAAGCCACCAGACCGAAAGCCACCAGACCGAAAGCCACCAGACCGAAAGTCACCAGACCGAAAGTCACTCCGAGAGATAGGCATGTATGCTGTTTTGAGATGTATCACGTAACTAATAACATCAGACTGCTATTAAAGTGTATACCAGAGTGTTGCAAAAATATTATAGTAACATATTGCACGTTTTTATCACAGGCTACTACAATTAATATGTGCAGTCTGCTCTACTGAAGATGAGATTTCGCCCTTACGGAGGAAGTATAGCTGCCATATTTGAATTGTAAAATTAGTGTCATTGTATAAGACTGATTTTTTTACATTCTGGTAAAGATAAAACAGTGTCCCGGGGGTCTGCTTAAAGCTAATATTGATAGCATGTCGCTCCTAGGTATGCCATTGTGCCACCACAGATGAAATTACGTACTTTGTCAATGGACATTTTTTAAACTAAGAATGTCATTATTTTATAGTAATAGGAGTTTATGCACGAGTTTTGTTGCTGCGATTTATAAACGCCAATATCTTGGTTGTTTGATTAATGCTGTTGCCAAATAATATTATACAAATTATTGAACCTTTGGACTTAGGTATTGTTAAAGAAACGAAGGAGTATTGTATGATTAATACACGAGTAAAGTAGGGAAGGATTTTTATATTTACAATAAAACATAAATGTTCTTTTGTAGCACTATGAAACGAACTGTTCAGTATATAGTGACAAAACTGGACCTACAATTGAAACTTCAAAGAATTCCTGACTGCAGCACCCAGATCAAGATATTAAATACATAATATGGAAATTTGTATTTATATTTCGTAGGTACCTATAGGGATATTTGTGTGTGTGACACATTGAAGAACATAGTATTTCTGTTGACGTTATGATCAACTGTGATATGGTAATGTCACATTGCCACATAATAAATAAATGTATAAATAAAACTAATCGTATGTCCGAAATACGTTATCTCTTCATTATTAAATCGTTTAAAAGTTCTCCAGCAGAATAAAGAAAACAAGTTTCTTGTGTAGTATTTGCAATATAATGTTTTGGAACTAGCATTACCTTCCTCTCTGGCTTCTTCAGCACAATCTAGCGACCAAATGTTTAACTCTATTGGAGTCGTGGGGTCGATATGTATAAAGTTCAATTCCTACACGTTCAATGAATGTTAAAGGGATAAACAGTCATATCTCCTACAGCAGTCAGACCGAAAATTGTTTCCTTTTTTCGCCCGGGGTTATTGCTTAGCTTAAGGGCGCGGTTTACGCAATTTTCATCATCATTATTTTATTTTGTATTTGTACCAAATATTTTTTTTCTTGTTTTAGACACAAAATGTGACTAAATTTGGCTCTTATGAATTTTTTTTATCTCTCATAGTTTTCGCGTAATACCGTGTTAACGTCATATTTTGCAGGTTTCCGTTTTAACGACTGCACTAAAACCAACTGATACACCAAACGCAAAAAAAAAAAAAAATCACAGTAGATAAAGACATTGCAGGCTACAATGACATGCTCATAAAATTAAAGAATAAACATTATTTGTATTTTTTTAAAAAAATTATTTAACTTTTTAAATTTTTATTTTCAGTTTCAGGATTTTTTTTAAATTAAAATAATTTTTATTCTTAAATTTTATGAGCATGTCATTGTAGCCTGCATCGTCTTTAGCCACTGTGATTTTTTTGAGTTTGGTATATCAGTTGGTTTTAGTGTAGTCGTTAAAACGGAATCATGAGAATATATTACTTTAACGAGCCATTATGCGAAAACTATGAGAGATAAGAAAATTTCACTAGAGCCAAATTTAGTCACATTTTGTGTCTAAAATAAGAAACAAAATATCTGGTACAAATAAAAAAATAAAAAATGGTGATAAAAATTGCGGTAGTCCGCGCCCTTAAGCGCCAGGCGAGTGTTCCTACAGGCAGTAGGCCGAAAGTAATTTCTCCTACAGTCACTGTTCCTAAAGTCGTCCTACAGTTATGAAAAACTACTTTCGGTCTACTGACTGCTACTCGACTACTCGACACTGTCCTGACGGCCTGAAAACCAACACCTTTCATCGAACCATTCCGAGCGAAAAGTAGCGTTCACGGTCAACTCTTAACTCAAGACCAATAACATAATTACGTTCAGTTTGAATAAGATATCGTTGGCCAACAGACTTCCTAAAGATGCAACGACTTCCGAAAATCCTAACGACGAGCAAGTATTGACGCGGCTGAACCCCAAAAGCTAAAGATCATGCAGATACGGCCGCGATATATAGCACGTTAACTTGGTAATCCGTTAAGTTCGTAATCACGCAATAGTGGTGACAGAAGAGACGAGAGGTGAGGGCAGCGACCATCTCAGTCTGACGAGAAGGAAACAGTCAGAAGAACTTGGGATGTATAGCTCCAGTTGCATTATTTGGACAATAGGGCTTCGCAATATTGTACACACTCAGTTTCACGTAACTCCTAAAAATTTACTGTACGCAACAGTTAAATCCACACATAGTATTTGTAACAACTACTTACCATAAACTACCATTACATTCCCATATAACATTTTTTTGTAGTTATACGTAATACGAAGTATGATTATGTTACTACAATGGACAGCCACATTTTCGCAGTTTTCTTTCTAGAACGGCGCCGTTAGCAGGATTAAAGGAAACCTGGTTTTTCCACAAAACAACAGCTGCGTCCAAATGAATGTTCCTCGGAAGATTACTGTCAAACTCTGGCCTTCGCATAAGACACTATCAGACTAACACAATGGACACTGGGAGCGTTTCAATCATACTCAAATGACGCACGAAGAAGTCTTCCGAGGATTAGTAGAAAGCATCGGCGGTTGAATTTTTATGGCGAAGTCCGGAGTTTTAAGTCAAGAGAATCGCAAATCACTGATAACAATTTTATAGATAACTATTTTAACAAAATGTATATATACATTAAATATCTTGACAAGCACTGTCACAGACAGGTATTTACGACAAAAAAAATCAATCACTTATATTTTATTTTCTGAAATGTGAATTTGAATGCTATGCGTTAGATATTACGCATCAAACGTGTGATATTTAGGTTTGACGGGCTATCATTAAAATTGATCTATTTAGAATTGCGTTCCCGTTTAAATCAATTCCATGGTTATATTCATAATCTGCTAATTGTCTAAATACAAGTGTCACATCGCACACTTCTGCTGAGAAACCGAACGACAGTGTCCTTGGGAGAGCAAAAAAATAGTACAGTACTTCTGGCGTGTCGAGGTTGTATTCACTGGCACGAATCTGGTACTAAATAATTCGTAACAAAACAAGACGCATACACAACACAATTTCTCAACTTGTTCAAAAGAAAAGTATTATACCAGTGTTTATATATGACACATGGACTTCACTTTTTGCTGCAGTAACCAACATATAGAACATCACGAACGTGTATACCAAAACCTTGGCGATTTTAATTGGTGGTTTTACAGCTATTTTATGTCGGAACACACTATTAAGGAGTTAATGTATGGAAAATTAATTATTTTATATTTGATCGAAATATTAATATTGTAAACGTCACTAGCTACGTCATTCCCTTGTGACAAATTTTAGCTTACATAGCATTTATATAGATCACAATAAAAATGTGCATGTTACGTCAGCATATGCCCAACGAAAACCAAATGGACTTATTGAAATTAATTAATTTACACGGAAATTAAGAATCGAAGGCTTTCGCTAAAAATTATTAACACACAAAAACATACTTACATTTGCAAAAATAAGTTCTTAAAAAATTCCTTGATATTCTGCAATTATTCGTGTTAAATACATTTTTGTAAACAGCCAGTGACATATAATTTGTGTAAATTATTTCATTTCTGTGTATTTATTGGTCTTAGTTGGGGATAATGTGCTGTAACGTGCACATTTTGATAAACATGTTGTTTTGGAAATACCATACAAGCTTAAGGGCGTCCCAGAAGGTAAAAAACAATAAATTTATATTTGTATGAACTAGTGTTAGATCTGTAGATTTTACTTAGGAGTACATTTCTCCCTTACGAATAAAATTTAGCTGAACCAGCTTTCTCGTATTGGCACTTCAAAGCCAATATTTGCACGGTTTTAGTTCTTATAAGCCGCAAAAATCAATTCATATAAATAAATTAAAAAATTCACACTGAAACTACATGCCACAGGCTACTGCTTGGCATGTTTTAAAATGCATCAGAAACAATTTTTATATTTTTAAAAACATCTATAAAATAAGCAAAAAACATTAACAATTTCCGAGATTTATTTAACATACAAAACATTTTGTAATGGAATTTAAAACATGTCAAGCAGTAGCCCTCGACATGTAGTTACAGCGTGAATTTTTACATTTATTTACGTCCATAATAAAAACTAAAAACGTGCAAATTTTGACTTTGAAGTGGAATTATGGGAAAACAGGTTGAGCTAGTTTTGTTTATAAGAGGAAAATATACTCCCAAGTAACGTCTACAAAACTAACACTATTTCGAACAAATATAAAATTACGATTTTTCCCTACTTGGACACCTTTAAATAGTTTTTTTAATAAAGCAATAATGTAATCACTGGTAACGTCTACAAAACGAACAATATTTCGAACAAATATAAAATTATTAATTTTTTATATCTAAACGCCCTTAAGGGTGCTGCCGACCCCAGAGCCCAGGGAAGACCAAGGTAGGGATGTTACAACAGGCGGGACTCATTACTTCTCCAACATACATATACTACACAGTGATATTTTTTGTTCATCTCACGAAGGCGTTTTTTAACATCCTGAAAAATATGAACAAGTAGGTATTATCACTATCAAAAAACACAAGCCAGAAAATTTGTCCTACATTTTTATTCCTGTAGCAATATTACCCTCTCTTCAATGCAGATATATATATATATATATATATATATATATATATATATATATATATATATATATATATATATATATATTGCGAAAGCACAATTATTAAAAATGACTCAGCACCATCGAATACAATTTTACGCGTATCCCTGTATCACGCAACGGCACTCAGGAAGACAGTGCCTTAAAGACAATTGTACGTAGTTTAGTTTCGCATTAGTGCAAAAAAGCTCCAAATGTTTGTCACCGGAATGCTTTGAAAATAAATTTAAGCCTAAAAGCAGACTATGCACCATTATAAGTACGCGTTTTGCAAAACAATGCACAGCACGTCCGTAACAGAAAATTATTGTACTTGAGTCTGGCTTATTTCCATAACAAAATGGGTGGTAATTTGTGTGGAAAAACCTGAAAACTATGAGACTGCATTAAAGTAGTAACAAATTAGACAGTGTTAAGTATGAGTTCACTGAGCGTCAATTATGAGGATACAGTAAAACATTCTAAAAAATTTTTTCAGATCTGAAACATTCTTACAAAAATATTTTAGTCCTTTACAGAGAATATTTACAACAGGATATAGGACTAAAATACAATTTGTAGAATTAATTCAAAGCTGGAGGATATTTTTACACATATGTAAGAACTGACAGTGTGTATTCTCCGTTCACTCTAAGTTGAATATTAGGATAAACAAAGCAAATTATAAACAAACATGTTGATTGGCTGCCGACCGCCGTGCACCGTGATCTTGCATAAGAAATAGTTCTTTGTTATCTGTCGTGTACATATAAATTTACTACTCCATCACTTAATAAGAGAGTTTTATTAACAAATATCTAAAATATACAGACGTTGCAAACACAATCTACGACGCTATATGTTTATTACTAAAATTATGGTTAGTGGACGACACGTCCGTACAGTTGGTTCACGAGTTATTTAACGACTGACGTACTGCTGAACGTACGAGTTTCTTGGTACACTTGCCAGTATTTAGAGATGTACGATACTATGAAAATACCACAAGTTTAGTTCAGTAATAATAACCACGGTAAAAATAAGTCAGAAATATCACAATCAGATGTGTTATATATTTTTTAAAGTATTTTTGGACATTAATGCGTCAATGTTGTGGCTACTGCGAATGGTTTTTCCGCGTATCCATTTTCCGTTCCAGTTCGTCCGAACCAAAATTCCTTGATCTATTTCGTTCCGTCCCCGCGTCTGTTTATGTTTACATCATATGCGGGTTAGGTTATGTGACGCTGGACGTGAACAGTGAAAATGTGTTGCATGGTTTTCGAAACGTGGATATATGTCTTCATTACTAAACAAACTGCGGTGATGTTTATTAGGCAAGAATAAAAATCTCGCATAACATTCTTTACAATAAAAAAAATAACGAATGTGTGTCGTGAATTAGCGACAGAGTATTTGGTGATTTATAAAGTGTAGTTTTTCCAAAACGAAGTACAAAATTATCCAGGAGGGCTTTAACTTAAGTTCAATAACATTTTGTTGACAATTTTTTTTCTGCATGTAGTACCAAATTTTCGTTACGGTAGTACCAGAATGTTTGAATACGATCGTTAGTCATGGCTTGATAATTATAATTAAATTTTGAAATATACTATAATTGCACGTGATCTCAATATTTTTATCAAGTTTTTATGTATTTTTTGTTTCCGTATGTCGATAACACGTACGAAATTTTCACGCAGTATTGTTTTAATATATATGGCGTTGTTTCCTATGATGCCGACTGTACACAGTTTTGCCGCTTATACATGAAAATTATGTCGCTTTATTATTTTTTTTTTGCAAAAATCAGTGTAAAACTAGCGGGCATGACCGTAAGCTGAAATAGTGCAGCATCTGTATCCGATGAACTGGATGGACCACGCACGTCACCTCGCAACGAGCCTAGCGGGGCGAGCGAGACAGCGCATGGTCCAGGGACTGTACGGCGCCAGCCAACGAGCGAAGACGCCGTAACTGCGCCTCTGTAACGGGGCCCTCTCTGGAAAGAGCACGCGATATCGCACGAGAGTTACGACCATCGCAAGCGCCTTGTTCTGGCAGCGGTTCGTGATCAACCACATCTCCCCGGCCACTTACAGAGACCTCGTTTCCAGCCGACCTTCCTCCGAGGATGCAATTTTGCGAACGACTGTAACAACAGAACAAAGCTTGCACATGAAACCTAGCCCGCAGGTCTGGTTCCTGTAACGTTGCTGCCAGTCACGAGAACACACTTAACAATGTTCACTGATCATTTCACGATCAGGGGCCGCGACGGCTGACTGGTCATACCACTCGCATCCCACCACGGCGATCCGTCTCCCCGGATTTTCGCACGTGGGAATCGTGCCGGACGATGTCGCTGGCCGGTGGGTTTTCTCGGGGATCTCCCGGCACTCTACATCGCAGGGACTCATTACACGTCATCCTTCGGTGTAAGCAGATGTATACGGGCTCCCAGTCATAAATCTGCATCCGGGATATGATACCCTGGGCCCTCGCGCGTTCTCTTCATACAATATTTTATTTACTTATATAATTTCACGATAACCTAGTACACGCTAGCTTACAATCTCGTTACAAGTAACGGTCTTTTTTCCCTCGGAAAATTTTAAATCAAAGTTGATAACTTGCGCACCCCAACGTTCAAAATACACAGTATTCAATGCATGCATATCTGCCCACATAAGTTTTCCGACCGAGGACTGGAGTTCATACGCTTAAAATTCTTTTGTGCTTGCGTATTACTGACCAGACACAAAGACTGCGTCAAACTTCTCAACATATTATGGTATCAAATGATTCTGTGGGCGATGTTAAGTGGTAATTGCTGATGATAGTAAGTTTAGAGGAGTCGCGTGTGGAGATTTTGGTCAGCATTTATTTCACTACGAGAACTTGAACACTGGCGAGGATAAGGAAAAATAACGCCGTCAACCTACGGCAACGTTAACCACACGCTAATTCAAACCCGGAACGACGTGGTGGTGAGTTTAATGGAATCACCTTGCCCATCCCCTTCACCAAATTTCATCCTTTCGAAAGTTAGCAAGACCCTTTGGGATAGCTCACTCCACGGGAAGACGCAACGAGCTGATGCGCTTCAATATTTTGTGTGGATGTAGCACGTGTTCTGGCATACGCACTCATTAAACAGTCAAGAGGTCATCTGGCCTACGGTAACCCACGTCAGTCTCCGGAGAGAGCTATATCTCCTTGACAGGCGGGGCGATTCAACTTCGCGTAAAAGAACCGTGCAGTGTTGTCTGTCTTTCCTTGGAGTGAACGTTCCGTTATCTTGCAGTCGCCTGCTTGCACGTTATTATCTCGCCAGTATTACAACTGGTTAGTAAACAGGGGTGTCCCAAGTGCCGTTCCCCAACACATTCAGCCAGTTGAGAGAACGTGAAGATGGGCATAGATCAGGGACGGCCAACCGTCAAACGCTGGCCCACACCGCATTTTGAATGGCCCGTCAAAAGCTGAAACATGTAGATTTTATTTTAAAATTATTTACTTTACCCTGAAAAAAAAATAATTTTGATAATCGGCAAAGATCCTTTTCTAAACACCGTGGAGTTAGTTAATAATAATAATAATAATAATAACGAACAGTTCATAATGTGCAAACATGTTACCTTCTGTGAAGGCTGTCTCTGGCGACATTGCGTATTTATTTTAGCGTAGACTATCAGTGCGGTGCGCGGTGGAATATGTGCGCTGACGTTTGGACTAAAATTCAAATTTCGACCTCGTGAAAAGTCAATGTTAAAAATTAAAATTATCTATGGTGGGTCGTGGAATGAGTTGAATCAACTTTTAGGCCATAGTTCCAAAAAAGGTAGGCAGCCCCTAGTATAGACCATTCGCGATAAAGTCAGCACTTTTTAAGAACCTCCTGTCTAGACCAATACCTTAAAAACATTGCTAAATGTTACCGCAAACGATGACATTTCAATACAGTACATAATTTTTTATTGTTACTACGGGTGTTGTATTTAATTTAAACTAAGGGCGTTTGTTGTGTTTACGTTAAAAAGAGACAGAAAAATGTAAATACATGAAAGGAAAACGTAACCACGTCATCCCGGACCACTTACAAGCAAGAAATCACACGCCACCAATTATGTAGTTAAATTGAACTGTTCAAATTAAGATTCGCCCATCCACTTAGTTCCCGAGTAACTACTAAACGACTTTTTTTTTAGTATCACACGTTTTAACGTACTGCAATATTACGTCGTCCCAGAAATTATAGTACGAGACTACGGCGGAAAAAAAAGAAAAGGTTAGAAAGCCTAGTTTTTCGGTAGTCAACACATTCATAAACCAAAACAACAGAAAATGAAAGATTCCATAAGTCAACGACAAATAAAGAAAAACAAAACAAAAAACAAAGTCGACGGACAAACCAAATAATTTGTTAAGACTCGGGACACCACAATTATATAGACATAATATTTGTGCTGTCTTATGTGAGGTGTCTTGAATTTTACACATTATTTGGTTTGTCTAGCGACTTTTTATTTTTGTATGTTTAATTTCATTTTTATTTATTTGTTGTTGGCATATTGAATCTCTCATTCTGTTGCTTTGGTTCATGAATGTGTCGACTACAGCCAAACTAGACTTGTTTTCTCACCTTTTTCGTTTTTTGTACCCCCCCCCCTCCTTTTTTTTTAAAAAAAAGTCTCATACTAGGATTTATGGAACAACATAATGTTACAAGCTTGCGGGCTAGGTACGTTTGGGGATGGAGGTCTTTGATAAAATAAAGAAAATAAAGCTAATCTAGTTTATTTACAACTGTATATACAAAGAAAATCTATGTCTATAAAGATTTATCACAATAAATGGCAAAGAGAAGAAACAACTACTTCTTACATAAAGGATAAAAAAATACATCTACACAAGTTCTCTGTCTATAGAAAGGTTACTAGTCACTCACAATGGTGGACCCAAAGAAATAATACCGCAGAATCTTTCTGGCCTAGAATCACCTTCTTCCTCCTACTTGCTGCGGCTCCACTCGCTGGACGCCCTTGAACAGTCGTCGCAATCCAATACTCGTCACTATCACTTCAGATCACACTAGGCACCTGCCAGCAAAAACTCTCTCGCTCGTGCTGCAGCTCCCCCTTATATACCCCACCCTCCTTCTTCTCGAATTATCTCGGCGGGTCTCTGTTCTCCAACCTCCTGGAAAGATGTCGCTTCAATGTCAAGCATCACCCAGAGAGGTAAAGAGGGAACAGGATCATTCCAGATCACGATATTTTCTCTCGGTTACCCGATACTGGGCGCAGGTGGTTATCATGGAGTAATACAATCCATGCGGCACCCGAGGAGGCCTTTTAGCGCTGCCGCCACTGTATTGTATTTCGCCGCCCTGCCCGACAGCCACGGTGCCGAGGAGTGAGTGGGAAGG
>PNEQ01012908.1:0-20189 GCA_003012365.1 Medauroidea extradentata
GGCTGTTAATCTGACCACGTGTTTTTAAATGCTGTTATGCATGCGTCCATCCCTCGATACCACGAACCCTGAGGTAAGAGTAACTCACCGCTGAGACCGGAGCATGTATGAGGACTGACCAAATTACCAATTTTCTTTGTGGAACATTGTAAGCAACTAGTGGGGCTACTATCGTCACATCAGAAGAGGCAGTGTGAGAAAGAGAAGAGAGTGCGGTGCCACCACACAGCCCTGCAGCAGTGACGTGGACTTGCGAGCTAAAGTTCCAGACGAAGAACGTTGCTGGGCACTTTGCCCTTGAATAAGGCTGTGGATAAGGCAGAGGGAGGGATGAAGTTGCTGCTACACAGTTGGGAGGGGGAGGAAGGGCAGTCTGAATGCAGACGAGGTGATGCCGTACAAATTGCCAGGATGTTGCTGGGGGTTCCTGCCTGTCATTCCCGTGCTCACGCAATCGTGCTGCTGTCTTGCTTGTGTGCCGGCTTGAGGCTGAATTCACCTAAGCCCACCTTTTCTTTCATATGTTCGTGCAAACCCGGCACATTGTAACTATGAATGTTAAAACATGCAGTGTCTATAGACCTTACACTCTCTCTGCTGTGAATAAAACGCCTCATTTGTCACAATGCAGTTTCAAAATGCTGTACTAGTTTGAAAGCTAACTCATTAACAAAAGAGGTTTGAGATTTTGTTGGCCACACGGAAGTCGCGTTTGGAAATAACTGTTATGCACTAACCATACTGTTTGGTTCCGTTTGATATGCATGCACAATGCAGCAGCAGTCGATGCCATGCTGCGAGAAGCTGCGGCGGGCAAGTACGAGACAACGCTGTGGCGGCCGAGTTGCGCTCTCAGGTTTACAGTTAATTTTGATGATAAACATACTTTTTGGGTATCATCGTAAACGCAAAAGCCAGCTTGCTAAAACACACTAATATTTAATCAATAAAACAAGTTTTGTTTTGCACGTTGAATAGATTTCAACACAATTTAATGAAATTTTTCTGTGGTTTTTTCGGTTTTGGGTATCAAAATTGGCCCAATTCGGTAACAGTGAGAACACGGCTATAGCGAGGGCCGAACCTGAAAACATAACACATTGTTATAAAATGACTCCATTATAATGTGAATCTGAAGAGTTAAAAAAACACAACTTGGAAATTACAAGCACAGAGGAATATTCTAGTGACTTTCAGGTGTTTGAACAGAACAGGACTTGGAGCTTACAAGTAACACATCACAAAATAGCGACTCTGAGATTTTGGAACACAACATGAATCGGAGATAATGGACACCAGGACGCAAACTAATGACTCTGAGGTGTTCATAATACAATACTTATACATTACAAGCACCAAAACACATTCTAGAGATGTTAAAACAAAACAAGACATGGAAATTATGAGCACAAAGGCATATACTAGTGACTGACGTGTTGGAATAGAACACAATTTGGAGATTATCGGCATGAGGACACTAACTAGAGACTCTGAAGTACTGTAACATACCACAATTGAGAGATCATGGGCACATGGGCACAAACTAGTGACTCTGAGATGTTCACACAAAACACGATTTGAAGATTATGGGCACGACGGCACAAACTAGTGACTCTGAGATGCTGGAACACAATACTTGGACACTGTGGGTACGATGGCACGTACTAGAGACTCCGAGCTCCTAGAACACAATACAAGTAGTTATAAATTATGGTCACCAAGGCAGAAACTAGTGATTCTGAGGTGCTGGAACACAGAAAGACTGGGAGCTTATGAGCAAGATGGCACAAATTAGTAAGTCTAAGGTATGACTGGAAGATTATCAGCACAATGAAACAAACTAGTAACTCTGAAGCGTTCGAACAAAACGTAATTACGACAATATGAACACAAGGGCATAAACTAGTGACTCAGAGGCTGTCTCATTTTTTTGTCTCATACTTTATGTTGTACAGTTGGTATTATCTGTTTTTCTCTTGCAAGTTGTCTGCTTGATTCTTTCTGTATTATTTTGTGTTGGTACTGCTTCCTGGTGGCAGGTTATGTTACTGTCCTAGTTAACTGCTGCTGGCTGAGAGCTTCTTATTTGAACTACTGTACTGTATGGAAGGGTATTGTGTGCCAGAAAAGAGTCTGTATTATATTATACATCCTCAGAAGAATATTTGTTCGCTTCTCTATGTATACACTTTAATAGTTAATGGACGTGTTTTGCTAGTGTTACATTGTGAATTCTGGAAGCTATTGTCGCAGTATTGGGCACACTATATACATTGCAATTATCTTGAAGCGAATTAAACTTAGTTACGGTTCTGTATGTCACGAAGAAGTGCACTAGTTTGAACATTAGTGTATCAGAGTTCTCGTAATGCTAATTGTGCGTGAAGTTGGTCATGTTTACATTAGTGACTGTGAAGTGTTGAAATACAACATAATTTGGAGATTAGGGGCATGAGGGAACAAACTAATGACTCTGAGATGCTGAAACACAATTAGGAGATTATGGGCACCAGGGCACAAAGTAGTGACTCTGAAGTGCTGAAACACAATTAGGAGATTATCGGCACCAGGGCACAAACTAGTGACTCTGAGGTGTTGGAACACAACATGAATTGGAGATAATGGACACCAGAGCACAAATGAGTGAGGCACTGAGGTGCTGGAACATAACATGATTTAGAGATTATAGGCACCAGGGCACAAACAGGTGACTTTGAGGTGTTGGGACACAGCACAGTTAGAGATTATGGGCACCAGGGCACAAACTGGTGACTCTGAGGTGTTGGAACACAACATGAATTGGAGATGATGAACACCAGAGCACAAATTAGTGAGTCACTGAGGTGCTGGAACATAACATGATTTAGAGATTATAGGCACCAGGGCACAAACAGGTGACTTTGAGGTGTTGGGACACAGCACAGTTAGAGATTATGGGCACCAGGACACAAACTAGCAACTCTGAAAAGTTTGAACACCATGTGAACTAGAGATAATGGGAACTAGAGCAAAAATTACAGACTGTGCTGGAACATACCACAATTTAAAGATTATGGACAGCAGGGCACAGCAGGTAACTCAGAGAGGTTCGAAAACAACATGAATTGGAGATAATGAGCACCAGGGCACAAACTAGTGACTCTGAGATGCTGGTAAAAACATGACTCTGAGATTGGCAGCACGAGGGCACATAATAGTGACTCTGAGGCAACTGTGTTATTTGACATTTACCTGCAGGTCGAAGGGCAGGGAGGCAGCATTGCCCAAGAAGCTTGTGAAGCAGTTGTCCAAGGAGTGAGAGTCATCCTGTGTGACAGTCTTGATGGGCTGCCCCTCCGGCGTGAATCCCTCCTCCTCGTCCACTAATCCTGTAACACATACCCTGCCGCTAGTACCTGCCAATACTAAGTTATAACCTAAACAACAACTACTCTGAAATGCAAGCAAGACACCACTCTACACAAAACAGAACGGACAAAATGCAGAAAATAATACGAAAGTACCAAATTTACCCAATTAAATTTCATCACTGTTTATTCTCTGGAGCTATATTTCAACATGCTCTACTACCCTACTGATGTTCATATTATAGGTTTCTGCTCTTGCAACTTGCTCCTGTCTGACCTAAGCAATGATTTTCATGGGTGTTGGCCATGCCTCGTGTTGGCTAAAGCACAAACGACTGTGTGAGCTGTATGGTTACTTTTATTTCTGTATAACGATTATGACAGTGTTTAATTCTAGCTGCCTGGTTTTCAGAAGGCCTCAATTCACTGGCTTTATGTTGGATTCCAAATCTATTACTGTACTTTGCCACTTTTCAGTTCACCTACTTTTCTATACAAATGAAGGTCCGGTTGTAACACTGGGTAACGTTCCTACAATAACATATTGAAAACAACACAACAGAAGTTGACTTTTTCTACAAAAAATATCAACTAGGGTATTAGGATTCACAGTAACCCAACATAAGTACCAAAAATGTACCGCATATTCCACACACTGGGGACTAAAATTATTGTGAAGGAAGAAATAAATGTTACATTGATGAACACTGCCAAATTGCTAACCAGCATTAGAAGCAAAAGTAACTTGTACAAAAAGTTTTCAGTTTATAACAAGTCGACTGGCGCAGAAAATTTGTTACCCCAATGACATTTACTCGATCTCTGGTAACAAGCAAGATACAGTCTTGCTGCTGGGTCTTGGCAACATACATGCTCTTTACAAGCAATAAAGCATTTTCCTCTCATTTCCTTCAGTATGTCTTTTTGCTAACATCTAATGCTTTCAGATCTTAGCAGGTGACACAGATGGATAAGACAGCAAGGATTTCCTTTACACATGCAAGGTATCACTACTGTGACTCAATGGAATACTACAGCGGTAGATAATAAACAAATTATAACAGCCTGCAGTCCATCAATGAGGAGACCTGGTTTATGGTTCAAAATCTCTGCCCAAAGTGTTTGTCACAGATGTGGGTGAAAATAATTTCATCGTGATCAGCACTTCACAAAGCCTTCAGGAATTGTGCCAATCATGTCCTTTTGCTTGGGTTGTTATGTTTCCTTTTCCAAAATCTTCTTTTGAAATTAACTATCTTGCCCATAAAATCCACTGATACCAGACGTATGCACGTATAGTGGAAGCACGTTAAGTTTCTAAAAGGGCCACTTGGTTACTCACATCTAACAAATGAGTAGCTTCGAGATTATAAACTTGGTTGAGTGTTTGCCTAACCTCACTCAGGGATTACAGAAATTTGGTAGAAGTTCAAAGATCAAACAGCCAACTGTCACATCACACTGCCAGTTGTTTTTAACAGCACCTTGATAGCTCTTCTAATGACTATCATTGCCAGCTTTCCCTGAAGCCTCATCTTCTTGATGGTACAGAACAATACGGGCCATATAGATGGCTCCCAGCATCCAACCATGAAAAAGTCTACTGGCTCACCAGGATTATAAGAAACATTAAGTACAGGCAGCACCAGCAAACTAACAGTGGACAGAAAAAACATGAGAATGTGGAATTCTGGTTTACGAATGAAGCACACTCCAGCTATTTCTATAAGGTTCATGAACATATGCATTTCATAACCCAGGAAGAAAATTACTAAAGAATATAAAACCCATGTTAAAGCAATGACTAGCATCTCATTGTCACAGTTAAACTAGTGATTCAAACATAACGTGACTGAAAAAGTGTAGGGGAAAGAATTATCGTGCAGTGAGTGTGAGTACACATATGTACGCATGCAGACATGCACACACACACTTAAAAACACAGCCAGAGAAAAATGGTCCCTCAAGTGGTGAGAGAGTTACCTTAAAGTGCACCACTCCTTTTAAATCATTTTAACAAATACACCTCACACGTAAATAAATAATGAAGTCCCTTAAAAACAGCATTTTCAATTAACATTCTGCGTACTTTTAGACTGTGTCACTCTGCAGAATTTTTCCCAAAGTTTCAAAAAATATTAAAGGTTTTAAATGCATTAAATGATAAATATGTGTTTTAGACAATAAAAACTGTCTCAAAAATTAAAAATAATTAACAAATATGTTGAAAAAAAAATTTTTTTAATTTATTTCTTATTAATTTTTCTATTGATTTACAACCCGAGATATTTCATGCAAATATCTTAAGGGACTAACTTACAGAATTAAAATAACAGTAGTATAGTCTGTGTCATGTAAGTGTTCCGTATTTTGACAGTTCATTTCTGAGAAACGTGTCTGTACATAGGCCTGCGGAGACAGTGCCTTTCCAGGAAGCCAGGTAGGTTTAAAGCTCCAAATAATGGAACCGTCGGACACATTTATCAGCAGATAAATATATATAAATTCCACTGGTAATAGGAAACCAACCTATGTAATAAATTCCTGCTATATACACATTTTACTAATACAGTTGCCAAAGTAATTATTCTTGTAGCATAAAATATTGTAATTTAACTATTAAATACGTAATGTCCCTAAGGACAGGTTACTTGTTTTAACAAGGTTTTACTGTAAATGTTTTTTTTATTTTGCATTAAGTGCTCATTTCATTAATTTTAACTTTGGTAGCGGTTCGGCACTATGAGAGTTCGTAGCTGCTACTCTGTGCTCAGTGTTATCTTACACGATGAACAGTTCAGATGTTCCGGAGGTTTGCTCCAACAACGCACTTTCTGTTCACGATGTAACTGCAATTACATTATAACTTTAACCCTAATACTTATTTCTTACTGGCCCAAGAGTCCGATCAGCATCTTTCCTGCGGCTCACACTAAAGAAAATAATGTACATCCTTTAATTTGCACATGGTCATCGTACAAATTTTCTTTGTTTCGGGATTAGCATGTCTGTAAGTGCACCTTTATAGTGTGTCTCATACCAATGAAGCAATGTATGTTGAATAAACACTGTTTATAATATTTACTTTGTGTAATGTACATTGGCCACATTAACAACCTCTTAAAAGCTTACTATCTACATTCCCCTAGTTGTGCGACCTAGGTGTTGTCCTGACCTAACAGTCATAATGAGCAGGTGAGCAATGGGACACAGCATTCATCTCAACATTTGCTACAGTGATGTTGCTGGGGGCAGCTGGATGGATGCCTGCCATATGCTCTGAGGTCAACGTGACTATCCTGCTCAAATTACCAAAATTAGCACCTTTAGATTTATCTCCACATCCTTTCCTGGACTCCACAACCTAATCATGCCAAACATAATGCAATTATGTGTATGTATTTTATTGAGAAACACAATAATATGCGTACTTATATTAATTGCAATACTTCAAAGCTGGGCAACTTTTCAAGCACAGTTAAGTCAACGCTAAACATCGTGATTAGGTTCTTAGAATGACGATGTTAAACAAAAACCTCTTTATAAGAGACACTTCCCCTACTCATAAGTGTTGTCCACACGAACCTATAAATTTCGTGCTCTTAATGTACTTACATGTGGTATTTTTCTCAATTTCAAAATGTTTGTAGTCAATTAGAATTCATTTATCTTTGGGAGAATTTTTCAGATTACAATACTGCTCCAAAGCAAAAAAAAAAAAAAAAAAAAAAAAAAAAAAAAAAAAAAAAAAAAAAAAAAAAAAAAAAAAAAAAAAAAAAAAAAAAAAAAAAAAAAAAAAAAAAAAAAAAAAAAAAAAAAAAAAAAAAAAAAAAAAAAAAAAAAAAAAAAAAAAAAAAAAAAAAAAAAATAGATAGTAAAAAATTTTTAATTAGATAAATATGAGTACCAACTTCGTAAAATCCCACAGCAAAAAAAGCCAGTAATATATATTGTCAACAAACATATAACATACGTATACAATTCCAGACAGGAATACAGTCTTATCCAAAAAAATTACAAAAACCAAAGAGAGAACAGAAAAAAAAAATACCAATTCAGGTATGTAACAGTTGTATCCAGAAAGAAGACAAAAAAAATTAATAAAACAACATTAGGAGCGTAATGTAAGAGGAAAAAATAACACAATAGCAAGAAACTTGAATGTCTGTGAACACAGGCGACACAACAAAGGAATAACAGACAAAAAGATAACAGACTTCCTACGACAACAACAGATGCAATGTTTTGGGAACAGAGATCTGTTCCCATCTTCAAGCACAAGTACAGACTGAGGAACTCTTAACAGACTGACTATGACATCTGGAAAAACATGTGACTTATGAAAAACATGGCTACTTATAGCTCAGTTGATGACAGAGCATCTGCCTCCTGATTAGTTATGCAGCTTGTAACGGGGCTTATATGCAATGAGTAGCGAATCACGCTCTACTGTTTTACTTAACTTTTTGCTTAGATTATCTGCAATTATTGTATAATTTTAAGTTAAATTCTTTTTTAATTAAAGGAATAGAAATATTCTTTAGTTCGATACTGTACTTTGTTAGCTGATGAGTGCTATTACTGGCAATAAAGCCTGAATTTTGTGTTTTCCCTTTTAACTAGTTTGCTTACAGTGCAATCGGGGTGGCATTTTTCCACAATACTCTGTTACTGTTTTCCCAAACATGTTCGGCAAGTTTGCATTTTTCAGTTTCACCTACATTTATATTATTTTGGTGTTCTTAAAAACCTTTGATGAGAGGCCTGCCAGTTTTTCACACTTACATACTAACACATTCACAAAGGATTTGATAAACACAGTACTGAGTTTTCAGTTTTTCTGTACTGTAGTTGGTTTTACTTCAGTCACAATGTTTTGGATTGTGGAAGTTGATGGAAAAGGTGTTTGTATGTAGTCCGTACTAACTGCCAAGTCAAGTCAGTTTCATTGAGAGGCCTTGCATGTATGGGGTAGCCAGTGTTCCTGCTGATTCCTAGGAACTGAATTATATTATTAATTGTTGTATACGTGTATATCTATGGGGCCAATAAGAAAGTCGTTCCCCAACAGTTCTTTTTTCAGGTGATTTGTCTCATCAGTTGTTGAGGTTTTGTCACTGCATATTATATCGACCCTGTTTTACAAAGTGTTTATTGTTACAGTTTTTGTACTTTTTGAGTGAAGAGAAGTGAAGTGAAGGTATTGGTCCGGTGTGAGTAGAAAGGGATTGCTCCCATTGTTTACTGTCTCATATGCAAACCATATTGATTGTCTGACAAGTTCAAGAAATCAGCAAATTCAATCAGTTTTTCAGGTCCATGTTGAACAAATACTCCTGTTTCTTAGGTCGGATTATCTTGGGTTTGCTTTATTTTGGGTACATTTTGGGGTTTATGTTTCTTCAGTTTCTGTCGTAGGGTTTTTCTGGGTTTTGAGTTTCTGGGGCCCAGTGCAGTGTGTCTGTTTGCCCCTTTTGGATGGGACCCTGAGGCTGGCTTCGGCCGCCTCTTAGTGTGAGAGGTGTCGCCCCGGTTGACGGTGCCTTAGCCTCCCCTTCCCCGCCGGACCTTCCGCTCCACTGGCCATGGAGCCCCTGGGGGACCTGGGAGGAGGGGGGGGGGGTCGAGTTCCACCGGCCGGCGGCAGGGGCGCTGGTGAGGCGGGCGAGCCGCGGTGTCGCGGCGCGTGAAGAGAGGAGTCACTCTCGGGTTGGAAGCCGAGCAATCAACATCGTGAGCTCTGGGGACGGGGCGTGTGCCTTGGTAGGCTGTAAATCTCTCATCGAAGGATGGATGCACCAGCGGCGAGAAGTACGTGAGCGTGGCATGCGTTATTGTTCTGAAAGAGGACACAAGGCTGTTTATTCTGCTCCGTGAGTGGTGAGCGTCCTTTACTCCAAAAGGTTCGTCAAGGAATTCGGTGAGTTGCCGTTTCCGTATGGAGACCTTTTCTCTCATTGCCGACCCCGAGTTTGGGTAACTGGGGCGTGTCGGCAGCTGGGCGTTTAATGGCCTTAGTGAAGGCACTGTAGTGTGTGGACAGCACGCAGTTGGCGCAACATCGCATTTGGGATACAACAGGGGGATATCTTTGCATGACTGTTTAACTTTACGAAATTATTGCCGCACATTTGGGAGGAAATGTCGGGAGCATCAGTGAAACGAGTGAATGGTTATTTAACAAAGCCCGTGAGTCGAATGGGGAAGATCATCAGAGTGGATTCTTGTGTACTTGTACATTAGGCTCATCAGTAATTTGAGAGATTGTTTGCGCATTGTGAATCAGATTGTTCTTTCATCAGTGTGAACTTAAATGGCGTGTAGCGGACACGTATGTGAACCCTCATTTGTATGTGAATTGCATCTCGAAGTTGTTAATACACGAGCTTTAAATTATGTTATGTTTTTCATTGCTCACGAACGATGTGTCGAAAACCCTGGTCACTAAATCGCTATAAGCATCGGTTAGTTGACGTGGTTTTTACTTGCCCCTTGTTGAGTTTGAGTTGTGGGAGCTGGTATTTTGTAAGGCCTTCAGCCTCTGGGAGTCGTCTCAAGTGAGGTCGGCTTAATGTTGCCAAATGAGAAATGTCATCAACATATCATAGACAAACTTTATTTGGGGTGCTTGTTTGTTTGGAGCTCCTTTCTTAAACTGTTTCATGAAAATGTTGGCCATTTCCACTATACTCCTGATGCCCAAACACTTGTTTTTTTCTAAAAGTCATAATATTTGTTTAAGTGTATAATAAGAAATGTGCTTAAATACAACAATACAAAAACAAATACAAAATTGGTACTGCAAGAAAATATTTTGTTTATTTATACTCTAACACATTACTACTTAAAACGAAGAATTTGTACATCTGGAGTGTGATGGGACTCTTAAGGACGAGAATTAAGAGTCATACCATTTGAAACGTGTTTCATTAATCTGTTTTCTCGTAAAAGTGATCTTTGAACTGGAAATACGTTTCGTTAACATGTACAGTAATAAGTTTTGCTTGGGGCAGATAGCACTTATTTTTTCTACAGAAAACTGTCACTTTCCAGTCTGGTTTTTTGCATACAGGAACACTGATAAAAATGCTCTGTATATCAAAACTCACAAAAAATGTCATTTGGCGCCATTTTTAATGTCACACACAAATTATTTACCTAACATAGAAATTGTCAGTTTTGGTTCAGAAAGGGGGGTGGGATCTCTTACCCTGTTCAGGGCCTTCCAATATCCAGCACCTCTGGACCCGTCGTGTTCTAGACTGGCTAAAATCGGCAGCTGTCACAGTCATGGGAAACTTAAAAAATACAAGAAAATATTTATTTGTTTTTATAAATATACAGTTCAGATGGCAGCATCGCGGACCACCCACTCACCTCTAATTATAAAGCAATTTGGTACTTAATGTTTTAAAAATAATCTTTAATGATTATTTGTTTATCTTCTTTTGCATCTGTCATTGACGTCCACACTAATCGTCAAAACGAAGTTTGATTTCCTCGTCTAAATTTGGAGAGATGAGGCACGATAAACCATTACAGTTTCCACACACAGCAGAACAACTTAGGCCAGACTTTCTGTAGTTGCAAAAGTACAACTCAGAGTTTCCCAGTTGCAGAGGAAACAGGACACAGACTGTCATCAAGGGCAAAGGCTTTTGTGCTGAGAACAGGTTTTAAAACTTTCCTTTTTTCCGCCATTTTCCTTTATGTATTCGTGCCTCCAACCCCAGTCCGTAGGTGTAAGTGTATTTCCAATCCCGTATTGTACATGGAGGTAAACTCATAATAGATGTTGGTGAGCAGCTTCTGATGTTACGGTTAATTTCAACAAATCAAAGTTACAGTTTTTAAAAGCTGATTTCCTTGTCATAGGTGTAAAAATGTAGTAGCGAGCATCATTCAGATAATAATATTTTCCGAGCCTGTACATTTCAAGTATCTTGTCTCTCCTTTATCAAATAATTACTCCCGAGATGCATCTTTTTCCAAAAATATCTCTGCTTGAAGTTTGACTAGTGGTACCAATTTGATCACATGAACATATTTTGCCTTTCCCAACCAAAAAAAGACGCGGTTGTGTCACAGCCTGTAACTGCATAGGCATATGGAAGGTGTTTTTCTGATATTCTTGTGCACATAGACTAGTTTCAATATGTCATAATAAACAACGGAACAATTTTTGTCTCAGATTTCCTTCCGAAGGAACAGAGAGTTGTTTTCAGGTGCAAGTGCTACAAGCAGTACCAGAAGATCTGTGTCGGATCCTACACCTATGACTGCATTGAATTTGTTGAGATGTTCAATTCCTGTTTTAACAATGTCTATGTCAGCATCTCCCTCTGCTATGAACGAACTTACTCGTGTATTTCTAAGTACTTCACACAGTTTTATAATTAACTTTTTTTGTTATTCATATTAGATAGAAAAGCTTCCTTTTTCGTGATACATTTCGTATTTGTCTCAAATTCTATGTTACATGAGTTTTAGCAGATTTTTTGACTGTTCTTCTCCCTTAGTTGTTGGCTATGAATTGCACTTATCAAAAATCACAATAATTTTAATAAAATAGTTCAATGTTGAATAAATATTATGAGAAAAAATATACCTTGATCAGATGAAACCAAAATATATAATTGTCGACTGAAACTGGTCCAAGTAATTAAATAATCTCCAAATTCACTTGAGGCGTAGCTGATGGCCACTGCAAGCACAACAACTTCCTGCAGGATCAACCTGCAGTTCTGTCCCTAACCCATCTTCACGCTATCGCTGAGATAAGATGAGAACGTGTAGCCTGCTGTTACCGCTCTTTTCTACACGCTGACTTGGCGTATTACTAACGAGACGCGATAAGATGCACATGTGGTCTGCGTACCGCGTAACCAGTTCTTGCTGCCTAGGTTCAAACACATCACAAAAAGCCGTTATACTCGTCAGATTAAAATACTGTATCAGAAACCATACTTTCAATAATAATTCACCATCATCAGAGCAGTTTCACAAACAGGTAGCAGTGAGAGGGCTTGCACCCTTGCAAGGAGATTCAAATTCGAAATCTAGGAAACTGTTCTTTATCGAAATATCTCCACATGTCACAGATTTCGAGACCTATCATGTTAAAAGCGAAAATGATATTTTTAAAATACTATCATGTAGTTTATGAATGAACATACCGATATTTTAATAATGGGCCTACTGTTAGATAAAGATTAAATTTTAATATTTAAGATTTAAATATTTTACTTAAGTGATGAACAGTAAAAATAACAATCTCATTACTAGAGGGGTCCGTAGGGAAGCTGGGGAGAAAAACGTAGGAGGTCCGAACATTCAAGCCGCCACACACGACTCGCATTCCCGCCTCCCCAGACATAACCAGTACATTCCCCAATAAAACCGATATGCCATTTTAAAGCTGAAAGTGCGTGCTACAAAATATACTTGAAGTGTTTTTGCTTATTTCAGTTATTTAAAAAACTGCAGAATGAAAAGTATACATTTAGACTTTTATGTTTATGATTTTATAACACCTAAATTATTAACATTAGAGAAAAAATTTATAGTGACAAAATTAAAGAGCTGATTTTTTACAGAAAAATACGCAAAGGAATTACTGGTTTCTGCAATTCACCAACTTCAAGCGATTCTGTGAGTCTACATTTTCAAACTTCCGAGGGGGGTGGGGGGGGGGGAAATCCAAGGGGAGAAGTGTGGACTTCTGAGGAAATACATGTCTCATAGTCATAAGGATCTAACAACTGACAAAAATTCAGCTTTCCCGGAATTAGTTGCGACAACAGGCGATTTTTGGCCTTCATTTACTGGGTTATAGGTATTTACCATCCTGGCAATTCAACAGAAGCCTGCATTGCACTGGGTGCATTGTAGCTGATCTGCTGCAGAGCTATAGTTGCCTTAAAATGAGTCTGTGTGGTTGGTGAGTCGGTTATGGATAGAAGTAAAAGGTTGATGCATTGCACCAGTTTATTGTGGAGGTTTGACAGCCATTTGAAAACAAACCTTAGTGGTTTGGGGAATAGGTTGTGGATAGATGGTGAGGAAGCAAGAATTTTGTTGCCATAGTTAAGGATAGTTCTGAGTTTGTTGAAGCTATCATGGTAGGGAACTGCAAGACGGATTTTTAGTGTTACTGTCTCAGGCTTCACGCTTGGCGTAGGAAATTACTTGTTGACTCTGCCTGTCAACAACAGTATATGCTTTGGCTCTTAGACCACATTGTTTTTACAGTCATTTTCGAAGGAGCAAATGTGTTTAGCTCTGGTTGCTATACTGAATGGAAGGGAACTTTTGTAGTAGAAAGGGATGGTAACTGTCAACGTGGAGATGCTGAAGATGGTTAGTAGGTTTGGTGTAAACAGCTATTTCAATTGTGCCAAGTAGGCCGGCCTGTCTCCATCAACTACGATGTAGTTGGATCTATATTGAGGTCGTACTATAGCCGCAAAGTTCCAGGGCATGCGCATTTAACTGTAGTACAGCTTCCTTCTAGGCTGTTTCACGACGTCTTATATCTCTCTCGCCTCGCGCCGAATGTGTGTGTTTTTACACGAACCCTATAAATAATAACGTGAAATTCTTTTTTTAATTGGGTTAACACCATACGTACTTAAAATAATTAACTTGGCGCATAATTTGCTTAAAATGCGTTACTTCGTGTTGTAAAACGTGCATTACACAAGTGAGCACGATACTAGCGCTACCTATCAGCTACGTGTAGAAACACTTGTCTCCAATATGGTTATGTGGAACTTGAAAAATAAATAGACGACCGTGTATTACGTAATCCCGGAACTCCTAATTTATTACCGCATATACTGACTGTGAAAGTGATTATTTTCAATCACTTATACATGTAATTCTCGACGATTTTAGGTAAGAACGTCACAAAATGGCGTTTTTGGAACAACGTCGATATATGCTACGGTGCCGCTATCTATCTTGTCATCTTGTGAACGTTCGTACAGTAGCGCTATCTGTCCGCTCTGCACGCTACTAGTATCTACGTTCTCGTACAATTCATCAACAACGTCGAGGGAATGTTATTACGTTAAGTTATATAGAACTGCGCAATGAATAAATAAATCCGCTTATTCCTTCTTTCTTTGGTGAATAATTTACAAGAACATTGTGCTAGTAACGAATGCCTACTTTTTTTCCATTGAACGCTACACAAATCGGGCTATTCGATCGCAAGAAGGCACTCGACTGCTCGGTTTTCTCATTTTCTTAGGACAAGGGTCGGTCATATTTATTGTTTAGCGGCGTTCTTTTAATTGAACGACGTCTGCCTATTGATATAAATTTATATTTCAACTATCACTTGCTTTATTTTTCCGTTAAATGCTACGGAAGTCGGGCTATTCGCTCGAGAGAAGACACTCGGAATCGCGATTTTCTCATTTTTTGTAGACAAGGGTCGGTCATATCTACCGCTCAACAGTGTGACGTCTAGCTAGTGATATCAATTTATGTTTACATTATTAGGTTAATCAATTTCCCGCAAAACGCAATGGGAGTCGGGGCCAGACTAGAGACATTTTGCAGAAAAAAATGCCATTTTAAAATTCTACGTTATGGCGGGGGGTAGGGGGCGTAAGTCGCAATTGATTTTACGAAGGTAGCGATTTTACGAATGCGACGAGAGGAACCGTGAGTATTCGTAAAATCGGGGGTCTAGTGTATCTTAATAATATTCCCTGCAGTGTAAATAATAATTTTGCTCCATCTTTCGGGTTAAATGTATATCATTAGAACACCGTAACTTAATTTTTTTAGCTTGAATGAAGTGCCCCAACAGTAACACATTGTACTCACTTCCAGGCGGACCCAGATTCGATATCCAGCTCTGGCAATTATGATTTAAATTTTCCATGGTTCCCTGATATCACTCCAGGTGAACTCTAGGACGGTTCTTTGACATAGGCCACAGTTGATTCCTCTTCTTATCCTTGTGTAAAATTGTGTGATACCCTCTCTATGAATTGGCTGTCATTGTGACTTAGGTCCCAAAATATGGATAAAATTAGTTACAGAAATCTTGTAGCTGCTACCCATGATGTTTAAGTGAATACAGCTACTCTCAGAAATGCAAATAAATGTGTTTCTGTATAGCTGGTTATATAGTGAGTGGATGAAGTGCAAGATAAATGTTATTAGCTAACACCAGCTATTAACAGTTGTAATATGCCAATTTGGCATTGTATCTAAAGTGTAATTATGTACAATAGGATTGAGCAAATGGTCACCGATGACAGCGTCAGAAGCCATTAATTTTATTTAAACGTAGATACATTATTGGTATATGGTAGCTGCAATCAGCACAGAAAATTGTACAAACTTATTGTAGTATAATAATTCACTGTAATTGTACATACCTAGAAAGCGTAGTAATTGGGCTACAGAGATAATTCAAACTGTGCCAGACTCTGTGAAAGATGTATATTTCAATGAAATTAGTGTTAGGTTAGTAATAAAGGAAATGTATAAAATTTATATTATATCTATGAGGATGATGAGGCCGTAGAGAATAGACTTTCGTCACGCTGCGGGAAGCAGAAGGCAGGCCATGTATGTGTTAAGGGGGTTGATGAATTGTTGAGGCGAATTTAAATGTAACAGGGTTTCTGATTGGTCAAAGGGAACAAGGGGTCAAGGGAGAATCATCTCAGAGCTCGAGGCACACGGACGAGTTGGCGTCCTCGGGGCTGGGACAGCGTCTCGCGGAAGTGTCGCAGACAGAGTGTCTATCCCAGGATACGATTTGCGAGGATTAACAGGATGATATTTGCAAGCATTAACAAGCTGATTGGTTGAATTACTTTTTTTCGTGCTCTGCCAGACCAAGGAGACAGGAATCGCGGCCTTAAGGACAGGGACGCGACAAAGCTGTGGAATTCTGCCATTGTTTGCATAATTCACATGCAGTGCAGAGTTGTGTGACTAGGCTGAATCGCGGATCAGTGACGTGGTCTTTTCTGTTTCACGACGAGCGAGGGCCATTTGCCGCCGTATCAAGTAACTTGTCATCTCAATATTGACTGTATTATTTTAACATACCTGCTGAGATAGACCAAGGCAGAACTGTTAAAATGAATATTATTGATTGGCAGGGACACTTACAATAATTGTGTTGTAGACCACCACTGACGAAAGCCAAGTTACACAGTTCCTTGAATAAAATTTTTCCTATGAAAACAAGTAAATTTGTTCTTTCTGTTAATACACATTTAAGGTAACATAACTTTTATTTTATTTCCATGAGCTTTAACGGTTACCTGAATTACGCCATTCATAGCACCAGAAATAAATTTGTTTCTTTTATTTGGTTAAATGTACAATGATGATATAGTTTTTCATAACATTATTCTTGTATCATGTGCAATTTCCATTATGTGAATGAAGTTATTCGTGGTAACATAAAAAATGCTCTACCTAACTTTTTAACATGCAATAGGTTAAATGGTGACCTGAACTTAATTTCGCTAACTATGAATTTTAACATTATAAATAGTATTCAACAAAATTTCCGAGAATATTTGTTATCCTGATTAACATTACTAAGCACAACTGTAAGTTATCCACTCCTGCCAATCAAAGTGCTGATGCTCAAATCCAATATGTCTGCGACTTTGGAAGGAAATTTAGGTGATAGCGAGAACTGGCTGCAACGGTTCAAAGTGCAAGGAGAAATTGCACAGCATGTGTCCGGTCATTTAAATGAGAGTGGTGATATGGTAATGCTGGTCATACACAATGTTCGATTCAGTAACACATTTTATGCTAATTTTTGTTAGCGTTTCTGCTACCCCGTATGTCATATTCCAGCACCCTTCTGAGGGGTCTGGCTCCAGGAAAACTAACAGATTTCATTGCACAATGGTAACATAACTTTTACCAAAATTCTTTTTAAAATACTGGTGTGTAACCATTGTGTAGTGCAAGTTTTACAGTTGGAGTGAAATTCAAAATAATCAAATTACTTACTCTATAATCACGTATTTTGTGCACGTACAGTTTCAGCTAAAGGTAAGTCCCATAAATAAGTACAGTAACTTAAACCTGTGTAGTTAGTGTGTGTTCCGTGTTTGTAGACAAGCAGCGAGTATTTCTGCAAGTAATCTACACATAAATTACTGAAATTGTACTTTAAAATATGTACAAGACACAGAAAAAAAAATATTGATCATGTTATCAATCCTGATGAATCACAAATTCTTTCTGAATTATTAATTTTGCAACTACAACTGGGCACAGGGGTTATCAGCTATGTTCAAACTGTCATCAGCGTTTCACAGTATTGAGAGATCCATCTAACAACACAACTTCTTCCCCACCGTCCTATGTATTTTCAATGTCAGTCTTCGTCATAATTTTAAAACTGTTTCAAGTGATGATCTCCACATTAATTCTTACAAAAATATAGCCAGGACTAATTAATTTCCTGTTATTTCAGACACAAATCACAGAGACAGCACGTGTCATAAGAACCAAAACAAACCTTAAATAAAGAAAAACTAGGAAACAAAATGAGAAACACAGGAAAATCACCCCTAAACAAAAAACAAACTCCCAGAAAAAACAAGCCTCAAATTAGTGTCAGCTCGCTGCGATTATTCTGTGATAGAAAGTTTTTTGTCAGATTTCTCAACTGAAAAATTACATGCAACGATTATGTGACGGTAACGAATATGCGATGAAATACAGTAGTTTTTGTACCCATGCGTACTCCCAAAAGTTAAATATAATGTGTTCTATTTTTATGTCCTGCATATTTCTGCAATACCTACAAACTCAGATTTTCAAAACGGCAGATCTTGGAATAGTTAAACAACCTCAAGGCATATATGATAGGTTAAAAAAAAATTTACATCTTCTGCGGAATGTATCTGTGCTCAGAATAACGCCTCAGAATTGTGTTAATTATTCTTACGTACATAAAATCTCTTAAACCACCATAAGAATGTTAAATCATCTTCAAAATTAAGTGTCATTGTAGTTGTACTTTAGCTGATATTGTTTAACTTGGTGACATCTTGATGTGAAGTTCTGTAGCACAGTAGTGAAGCGCACAGGTAAATAAAGTACATTTTTTTGATTCATGGCTCAAATTTTGCACCTCCGTAATTTTTTATTTTATTCTACAAGTAATGGTTTATGGTTTATATATATATATATATATATATATATATATATATATATATATATATATATATATATATATATATATATATATATATCAGTGTTCTCCCTAGGCCAGTTTTTTTGGGCGCCCCACCCGTCTAGTTTTCTCTACCACCCAGCTAAGAAACAGACATCCCATCAACACCATCAAGCTTATTCCACGATCAACCCGGATGGTCTCATAAACCACCAAGCCCTAAATTTTTGCTAGGGATAACACTGTGTGTGTGTGTGTGAGTTTACATACACACACAAACACAAACACAAACACACACAAACACACACACACACAGGATGTTTCTAAATTCGACCATCAAACTTTGGCAGATAATACCTAATAAAAAATGAAGCGGAAAACATACATAGTACCTAAACCGAATAGTACGAGAGCAATAAGCCCTTTAAAATTGAAATTAGAAACATTTTTTTCTCGAAAAATCGGAAACCACATGCGATGAAAGGACAAAACCCAGAAACAGTGTTTTATGTTATCGAGATCTGTAATCCCACAGCAAATGCTCGTTCTAGCGTTCCATCATTATGCAAATCACAGGGGTAACCACCCTTGTATGTCGTCAAACTTTTGCACTGTTTAGATATGGAAGTATCTGAGGACGAATACTTGGCGAGCATGACATGTGTAACAAAAAAGGTCCTCTTGTTGCAAGTGTGTAGGAGACACCAGTTTCGTTCACAACGATCATCAAGACCGTATGCTATGTGCGGCGGTACAATGCATTATGGCATTCGTCCGCCACGTTGAAGTGACACGAAATCTAACAACATATGACAAACAATTACGACAGAGTATTTGATCTTGTAATGTTTGATTTAACTGCAGTGAAGACGTGTTATCCTGAGGTATGATTTACTTGATTTTATAAACACGAGGAAATGTATCAGGATTTTACTACATATGTGACAAACAAATGAAACCTCGTATAAACATGACGACGACTATTGTTTTTAAGAGGGGTTGTCAAGAGGACCTTACTGTTTAAGTGTAGTTAAACAATGTTGAATGTCCTAAAGAAACCAGTTGTGTGTTTAAAACCCGGCAGGTAGTCAAATAGTACAACACCCATGAAATGATGGTTGTGTATGTCAACAGGACAAGACTCCAGAGTGGTATTAAACATTTCTGTTGATCAATGCCGTAAAGTGGGTGAACATAGCAACAAAACATAATAAATGTGCATTCATTACATGCTCTGCGTCATGTCCACCTCATGACGCCGTTACACGTGTCTCAAAACATCCTCGTTATGAGCTGTCCACAGTACTTCTCTAATATCCCAACATGGTGGCGCGAATTGTTGTGACACAACAGGGAAGACGAATTTATTGTCTGTCGTAACCGCTTACCCACACTGTGGAGTCGAGCTAAACACACGCTACTGTCAAGTGGAGGGTCTTTGTCCTGATGTTCCATGTGATATGTTGTAAGGTGTTTGGCCTGGCCCACCCTTAACAAATTTCCAAATTCATTCCTTATGTGTGATTGTAGTAACTCTTTTGGCTTAAAAGTAAAATAAACCTAAACTTAATTCTCGTAATTTAAAGGATGTTTACATGAATATCTCCCGGCGTCAGTATAGGTCTAAGGGAGTCCCGAGGTGCTTTATGAGAATTGGTTTG
>PNEQ01012909.1:0-20190 GCA_003012365.1 Medauroidea extradentata
ATATTTTAACTCTCTCGAGCCTTGGGATTCTACCGGCAAATCTTAGACGTATGATGTTGCAGAGACTTTATTGTAATTGACTCAGACAAATGATATACGGCTCTTCATATAGACACACTGCCAATAATCATGAAGCAGAATTTGAGATGTGCACGTAAGCCACTGAAAGAAAGTGAGGCAAAAATCTTTTCGCGAAAACCCAGGGTCCCTACCAATTGCAAAAGTGACCCTTATTTACAGTAGTCTGAGTCCTAGCTTATGTCCAAAACAAAACATTTACTTTTCATAGTCCAGCCACAGAAGGGCCAAGTGCGGCCCTTTGGACTAGTCAAACCGGTCCGCGACATTGTTTTGAAAACCTACAGTTACACAAAGGACAAAATGTATTTTCTGCCATAGCATAGCTAGAATAGAACTGTTTCCTTCTCATTGGTAAAAAAAAAAACGTAAAGTTGATTCAGAATGTCGTGTATTTGAGATAAGTGGACTTGGAATTACTTTTTCACGAATATTAAGGATAAACCTGTGTTTTGTCAAATTTTTTTTTTTGCCCATATCTGCTCTAGTCAGTCGGCATTTTTTAATCGAACCTGAGATGTCCATTTCATCGTAAGTACAGTAAATATTGTCTTATAGTGACACTGCATAATGTGAACTGTCAAAAGTTAGCCGAATATGTGCGGAAATTAGTATAATATAGAGAAACTAATATCGCGGGAAAGTTGTCCTAACTATTCGCTACGCTCCAACATGCTGTGTATAACACTGACAGTTTAGTATCGATACTGTCTATCGATTATTAGAAACACTGTTTCTCTCATCAACAATCACAGTTAGAGCTACACAGCTTTAAGAACGCTCTGTACCGAAAAATTCGCAATTTTGTAGTCGTACCAAACTTTGTCCAACTATTACAAATTACATTAATAGTAACTCCCACAAACAAAATGTTTTAGTGTTCCATAGTTCCATAGATTCTACTATTTTCGCTATTTACCCAAAGTAAACACTATTCAAACGATGCTAACGAAATAACTTTGACTGAAAGTAAAGATATCAAGGTACAGCATGGCATATTTTTAATTTCACTTAAAAACTATTTTTGAAAATAAAATAGATGCTAGAAGATATGAAAAAATTATTATATCGGAAAATTTTTTAAATACAAACCGTTTTAATGCGAAATCGAAAAGGTGTCATTCTGTAGCTCAGTATCTACTTTTACTCAACTATTTCGTTCCTATCATTTGAATGGTTTTTATTTTGGATAAGTAGCGAAAATAGTCAAATCGCTACTTTGACATGAGCTTGTTCGAAAGGTATGGAACTGTAAAATATTTAATTTTTGCGGAATTGCTATTCACGTAATGTGTATGAGTTGGACAGTGAATGGTACAATTATAAAATTACGCATTTTTCTGTGTAGAGCGCGCTTTACATGTAACGTTTGCAGATTTGTCTGAGAACTGTTCGTACGAGTCACGAATTGCACCATAGCAGGATAAAGCCACTACAGTTTAATGAAGACTGTGTTGCCATTTTGTGATGAGGAATGAGATAAGGTGCCTCTTGTCGGCTGAATCCGAAATCAACTTTTTGTTTTATCCTGTTAGAGGTCAAATTGATGAACCATCTAGCTCGAAAATCACTTTTATGTCCCCCAAAGTTAAAATAAAAAAGTTTATTTTTATTTGAACGAGCCATAGAGAAAGTTTTCATCAATAAAGGCATTACAAACAAATACGTAAATATCCACTCGTAGTATAACTCGGTGGCTTAAGTTATTTTTACACATAGAAAATATCCACAGTAGTTAATTAACTAAAACAGACAATTTACTGATATAACAATAGCTTCAAGTTTACTCTCTCCTGTAAGTTATACTTGGCCGACAGGCTGGACCTTTTCCTTTTCCGCGTCATATTTTCGGGTTTTTACAATGTCTCGAAACATAGCCATTGTTTAAAGGTGGCCCAAGTTGAAGGTCTCTATGTCTTTCGCCATCTAGGAGCGGCTGTTGAGAGGTCAGGGTTGCCAACTTAGTGACTTTGTCACTATACATAACGATTTTTCAAAATGCTTGGCGACAAATTTTTCTCTTTAGCGACTAGCGACTTTCACGTTTTGCGATAGCGACATTTTAACGCCTTTTCGAAGCCTAAGTTGTCTTTTATTGAAAAAAATATTTCTATATAATATTTTTTTTCGAACAAGCGAAGTTTTGGAAGGTTGGAGTGGAAATCGGAAAATATCCTGTGTATATAGACCCTACTCCGAAATTAACCTCAAGGGATTCACCGATTTAAGCGATTGACTCGTCCTGTGTAAGTTTTGTCCTCTGCAATGTTGCCAACTTAGCGACTTTTCAGTGCAGTTAGCGAGAAAAATTTATATTAAGCGACTAGCAAGTTTTTTTAGTGACTTTTATGGATGTTTAAAATAAAATGGAGAAAATTTAATGTGTTTTTGCTACTATAATCAGGTATTATAAAATGTGTGTATATATATGTATATATATAAGGAAAATAAGCTTTTGATGACATTCTAGCGAATTTTAATATGACCTCGTTAGCAACACTGCGAGACGCTCGTGTGGTAGATTCGAAAATATCGCAGGTGGCCGACACTCACAAATACCTTGACAATGAAATCTGTTGTGTATTTCCGAAGTCTGCGGCGCCGCGACCTTGAACCCACTACGACAGTAACAAACAAGTACCTACTATAGAAGTAGAAAACAGGCATCCACTCAGTAGCCCTGCACTGAGCATCAAGAAGCACTACGGCGTCATCTGCCACTGAACTGAACACGCTGTTAGTATTTATGTGTGCATCTATAAATAATTTTAGAAAATAGTTTCCAAAAATTCGTCTCACTACACATAAATATTATGTAATTTACAATAAATACTTGCCTATACACAATACAGATATATTTCCCTTTGTTTACAAACGATTTTGTCTATTCCCAAATCACTTCTTGTTTAATTTGTAGCGTAGCTTACAAAATTTTTCGCAACCAGTTGCTTTGTAAAAGTACAAATTATGTCGTGTGTTCATTTTGTTTCACATCGAACATACTTTTCATGAACATATATTCCGTTCCATCACAGCTTCTGATGATATTTTCATAAAATAAAAATTTTTGTTATATTTACAGGCAAGATAATTTTGCATATTGATTCTAGGTCAGGTTAAAATGCCAGTAATGTATACTTTCCCTACTCCTTCTGTGATTAGACGACACCTGTTTTAACATATCTTTGACGACTGCAACTAGTGATAAATAGAGGTACGTAAATTTCGCAGATACATTCCAGGTCAGGTTGAACGCCAATTATGTATACTTCATTGTCATGTCTGTGACTTGCTGGCGGCTGTTACGAAACGCGTTTGACTACTGCAAGCCAGTAGTAAATAAGGAAATAATGCAAAGTGCTATCGCTTGCTAACTGCTTGTACGGTTATAAGCCAATAGATATCGATTGTGGACAGTGGGTGTATAGGACTGACAAGTCTAGGCTGCTGCCAGATGAATCCGCGAAATTTACGTACCTCTAGTGATAAATATGGAAACAAGTCGTGGTGGTAACACGTGTTACTGTTACAAGCCAATTCATATTTGACCTTGGCCAGTGTGTGTATAGGTCTGAGAAGTCTAGGCTGTTACCAGATTATCACGCGAAATATTCGTGCCTCTAGTTATATTGCATAGTGACGATGAAAATAAAATTGTTTCGAGTTCAATTACCCTTATGTTAGAATCCACAGCACTATGCATATTCAAGCCCGTTAACGTTCATTGTCTGCAATTCCAGTAAGTATCGCCTATTGGATAAATGGTCGGGGCTAGGGTGTACATAGGGCAGTGCATTCTAACATGCAGATCATTGAATTTGCGAAACGTTCCTTTCTCTGATAATGACTAGGGCCCGGTAGTTTTCGCGAAAAGATTTTTGCCCGACTTTGATTCAGTGTCTTACGTGCACATCTGCATCTGAACTTCAAGATTCTTTGCAGAGTGTTTTTGTGCAGAGTTATTATTCATTTGACTGTGCCAATCAGTACACGGATAACTGACACACAACACGTCTGTGATTTGCGGGTTTAACCTTCACACGTAGGGGTATTGATCCCTACTACCTTGGATTTATCTGTTCCTTCTCGATTACTACTGTTCCAGTCGATGTATCAACATTTTTGTCAATACAGGGCATTGCTACAAACTCAATAGATTTTTTGTAATTGCTGGAACCATAATATATTCATTATTTTGCAACGGGAAACAGCTGAAAAGGAAAAATTGCTTTATTTACGGGAGCGACTACAGAGGCCGCAAAATTAACAGAAACAATGTCATATGGATTCCAAAAAGTGAATGAAACTATAAACTATTCCTTGTCAGCGTGAAAAAAGTAAAACAATGTGTATATTCCCTGATTTATATGAAAAACCGTAAAGCCGATCTGACAGGGATGAATCTTCCTTAAGACATCCATTCACTGACCACAAAGCAGAGATGCAGATTCGCACGTAAGGCACTGAAACAAAGTGGTGCAAAAATATTTTCGCGAAAAATACCGGGCCTTAACAATGACACATGAAAATCAGTATTTTACAGTTCACTGCAGCTACTGATTGGGAAAACTGACGTATCTGCAGAAATGATATCATTAACAGAACGCAAATCTGGTATGATTAGAGCTGATGGTTTATCGCGGGAAATTTTGGCTACTAGCTGGGTTTCAATGCACGTTCAGTTTATGAAATGATATTGGCTTTCGCTTATTCGTAGGGCTGTTTGCCTGTTCGACTGAGCCAATAATCCCGCTGTTGTAATAGTTGATGTTTGTTATTGGTCTGCAGACGGCTACGTTGTGTCAGACGTACATCAACCAATCATATACGTCACAAGAAAGTACAGTGTTTTCAAGGGTTTATTGGCACAAAACATTTTCCGCGATATACTTTTGTCTCTAAGTATGAGGTATTAATTGAAATGTCTAATATGATTTGAAGAAGTGCTTTTGCACAAAAAAATATATAAAAAATTAATATTTTACCACCATGACTTTAAGATTTTTCATACACGTATTTTTTCCAAATACATTACAAATAATTAAAAAACTATGTCTGACAGTACTGTACAATTTTCGACTACCATCTGGTACATATATACTGCGTAAATCATACTTTCCCATACACAAAAATAATGTGAGGTCAAAGAACTAAATCCTACAGCATTTTATATTTCCGGTACGTCCACACGTGAATCATGCGAGTCTGTAAAGGTGAAGGTGCTGTGGAGTCACGTGTAAAAGTCGACCTTACTGCTGCTACGACCTTCCAGTACCTCTCACTCACCTGTGGAGTGTGACCCGGACATTTGCGGCTGAGAACTGTTACGTAAACGACGTTACGTAAAAAGGTAGTTTTTCTTCCAGAACTTTCTGCGTTGAGCCAAGTCAGGCCTCAGTTGATGACTTGATCGCCTTGAAGAGGACAATGTCTTGTGACCAGCAGGAAAAAAAGGGGGGGGGGGGGAATCACGAGAGAAAATACGACGCACATTATTCCCACAAATATTCCACAGAGTCTTGTAATAATTACATTTCCTTATTTACCTAATAAAGGGTCTCCCTAGTTAGACTATGTATTTGTGTAGGAGGCAGAAGTGATAAGGATGCCGTTGACTGACGTATGTAATGTATTATCGCCTCCCCGCACAAGTTACTCGGATAGAGAGCAGTACTTTCCTATTATTCTTTTTCCTATGGGTCTTTAAGCGGGGACCACATTGTTTTATTTGTGGGCAGAATAGTTCAAAGTCTAACGCTTGTTACTAAAGTTGTGTTATTCGAATTCGATTGTTATTTTTCTAGAGACGGCAGTCAGGAAAAGCAATTTTTTACCTTCTTGATGGGCTCGAAATTGATGTTACTTGCTGAATTTTTAAAACTCTAGTGACATATAGTTTGAAGTGCATATTCTTTTCGTAGATATACATATATAATGCGCGTCAAATAGTTTCATCGTAACTCGCTGCAACGCTTTTTAAACGCAGGTAGGAAGGCCTCTTAAGTGCATGGGATAGGTTACTGGGTTTTCGGCAGCCCTAGACCACTGTGACTTACGTACTGATTAAACTTTATTTATTTGTATGCATTCAATGTAAAGTTCAGTAATAATTCTTCCTTTTAAAGCACGCAATTAATATAAATATTCACTTTATTCCATAATATACTTTTCAGAGGTTGTGATCTTTGCATAAGTAATTTCCGGCGAACTTACGATTTTTGTAGGTTACACACTATTTTCTAAGTTTTTTTTGTAAACAAAGTCCTTTGAACGCTATAATCTAATAATTTTACAATGAATATTTTCAACAATTACAAAATTTTGTACAACTACGAAGAAGTGCCTCGTCATATTATACAAAATAATTTACAGTGCAGGAACTGTCGATATAGGTACAAAGTGTTCCTTTGTAGTGTTACAAAGTTTACCCTTGTAACTTCATAAACTAATTATTTTACAAGGATATTATTTGAACTTTTATTAGTCCTTGTAAAAGTACAAAGAACACCCTTGTAAATTTTACAAATTTTTTTTAGAGTGTATGTATACTCAAGCCCCGTCTATTCGTTCATTGTCTGATGTCTGAATGAGTAGCAGGTAACTGACAAATGGCAGGGCTTCAGTATACACAGGATAATGGATCCCAGCATGTTGGTCGTTGAACTCGCGAAATATTCCTAGCCCTACTGTTAGGACAACAAACTTTTCGCGGTAAAGAATTCTGTCCCAGTTTGCTTCAGTGTTTCACGTGCATATCGCCAGTTCTGTTTCGTAGTCGGTGATTGGATGTTGCAACTCTTACGTGTCTTGCAGTTGTAATGGCAAATCGCTAGAGACCGGAAAAATTAGCGGTTTCGCTGAACTGTAGGCTACACTGTAAAAAAAACTTCCTTGGATGTTTAGGAAGTTATAATCCCAGACGCAGTATGGTGCAGTTACCATACTTCGTCTTATAAATATGCAAACTTTTACAGTTGTTACAATACAACACTGGTATCTTCATTATACGTTTGAATATTTTATAAAAAGTGTTTAGGAGTGCTACCATGGATGTCTGGGAAACTATTCTACCATACATACTTTCTTAGCGCTCCTATACGCACGTGTGGTAAATTTACAAACTATTTGTTAGAGTGTAGCCTCCAAGCATATAGCACACAACAGCTGCTCATTGGCTGCTCGCCGACACAGTGAGATGGACCTGCATTTAGTTATATTTTCATTATTGGGTCAGCGACTTACACGCGGTGTCCAGTAAGTCAAGGACCAACTGAGGAGTTAACATTCAAAACTAGACATGTCCAAAATCCCAAAAATTAGTAAAATGCCCTTTCAAAATACACAAGATATGTTATACACGAGTATGAACTCAGGTTCCACTAAAAAATACACATTTCTTATTGAAATGGGTATGTTTATTCTCAATTAGTGCTATAAAATATGATTTTTCTACTTCTTTCTACAGCTAGATAAGGCGGACATGTCTGGTTTTGAAAGTTTGCTCCTCAATTATGAATGTCACGTGAACGTACAGGTGGTGGAATCCAGGCTTGTGACTAAAAGAAAACGCGAAATTTTTCAGTTCCCTGCCAATCGCAGACGTGTGGTGTCGCAGCAACATATTTGTGTTTCACTCGGTCCAACGAGAGGCGTCACTTCACACAGACACATTGCCGATAGCTGCAGATGTGCACGTAAGACGCTGGAACAAACTGTAGCAACATAATTATCGCGAAACGTTCGTGATCCTATCGATTATTAGAGGTACGTATATATCGCAGATACATTCCAGGTCAGGTTGAACGCCAATTATGTATACTTAATTGTCATGCCTGTGACTTGCTGGCGGCTGTCACGAAACGCGTTTGACTACTGCCAGCCAGTAGTAAATAAGGAAATAATGCGAAGTGCTATCGCTTGCTACCTGCTTGTACGGTTATAAGCCAATAGATAATCGATTGTTGCCAGAGGGTGTATAGGACTGACAAGTCTAGCCTGCTGCCAGATGAATCCGCGAAATTCACGTACCTCTATCGATTATCCACTGGGTTCAAACCATACAAGTGGTTAGCACGTGGTGGCATTGCGAAATATTTCATTATTAGTAGAGATAATGGTCTATGGCGGGAAAACTAGACTGTTTGCTGGGTTTCAACGCACGGTCAGCTTATGAAAAATAACTGGCTTTCGCTTAAACGTAGAGCTATTGTCCTATTTGATTATGTCAATAAAAATATCGCTACTGTAATATTTGATGACTATTATTGGTCAGCAGACAGCTACGTTCTGAGAGACGCACATCACCCAATCATACGTGTCAAAAGAAACATCCGAGCTGACACCCAACATGAAAATAATAAGTTCCTTAGCAGTTTTCAAAAAATATATATAGACATATATTGTTGACAAGCCAAAACCGTCAAAACTGAAGAAGGTTGTTTGACAGACAACATATACAACTTACAAAATGTAACCAAGAAAATAACTGTTACAGTGGCTGAAAGTAATATGTGATTGCGAGTAATTTTTTTTCTATGCATTTATCACCTTGTGTTCTAATATTTAATCTGTTATGTATGTAAACAAATATTAAACTAAGTCCTAATAATAATAATTATTATTTTTCAGTGTATTTTTTTCCTCTGTAAGTATGTATTTCGTTAGTGATTCCTTTGCACCCGACAACTTGTAAACCGGCCGTTGTGCTGAACTTTGATCGTGCAAAATAAATAAATAAACTACCACGTTTTAAAGGGTATCATGGCATAAAAAATGTTCGCAATACACCATCATCATAAAAGCATGAGGAAGGACCCTGTTTTTTCGCGAAAAGAATTTTACCCCGGTTCGTTCAGTGCCTTACGTGGACATCTGCAATTTTGCTTCATGGTTATTGGAAGCGTGTCTGTGTGAAGAGCCGTATCAGATTTGACTGAGCCAATTACAATAACGTTCCTGCAACACCACACGTCTGTGATTTGTTGGTATAATCTCAAGGCTAGTGACAGTTAAAAATATCCAATTGCTGACCACGAAGCAGAACTGCAGATGTGCTCGTAAGGCATGGAAACAAAGTGAGGCATAATTCTTTTCACGAGAAACAAGGGTCCATAGGCATGACTATTTCGCATAATTCACCTGGCAACAGCCTAGACTTCTCAGTTATATACGTGTGCCGGCTGAAGCCGAATATCTATTGGCTTCTAATAGTACAAACGTGTAGCACGTGATATCCTCACAACTTGTTTCCTTATTTATAACTGGCTTGCAGTCGTCAAATGTGTGTTAAAACCGCTCTCGTCTAATCACGAAGGTGGGTTGAAGTATATGTTATTGACGTTCAACCTGACCTAGAATCGATACGCGAAATAATCGTTCTTCTGTTTATCAGGGATTTTGGTTTATCGTAAAACATTTTTTTGCCAACATACACTTGAAAACGCTATAGTTTCTCGCAACTTGTATGACTGGGTAACATACGTCGGACACTCCTTAGCCGTCTGTAGACCAATAACAGGCCTTAAATATTGTAGTAGTGGGATTCTTACTGGTTTAGTAAAATAGGGTGACAGCTCCACTTACAGGGTAAAAAGCCACTGATCTTTTATTAATTAAGCTGAACGTGTGTTGAAACCCAGCAAACAGTCAAGTTTTCCCGCGGTAAACCTTCATCTCTGATCGTTATTTACTACTGGCTTGCAGTAGTTAAGGTCACGGGTTCCTATCTATGCTGTTTTTGCGAGTTTAATTTTTAAAATCCTGACAGAGAGCAGATATCTCAAAACTGTTTCATAGAAACGTTCGCAATCATTTATATTATGTAACCAAATTTTTTCAAAACTTTAATAAAATAATACTGGATAGTTGTCAACTTAATTAAATTTCCTTAATAACAATAACTAACCAATGTTATAAAAACGTTTCAAATGTGTTGCGGCGTGTTCGTATACAGGTTATTTTCTACGAAAATATTCCACGTGTGCCCATTGTGCCAATGTACGATAAGAAAACAAACTTCAGACGAAGTCGGAACCTCATTGTTAAGACACCACGCTCATTTAAAACACTGTTTCTAAGCCCTCCAACATGACTAAAAACAGCCTTTTCCGACTGCCATACTTCAAAATGTACTAACCGGATGTATGTGAAACTCAGACTGCGACCTGCACTGAACTTAGTTGCTGACTTACCAACAATAAAATTATACGGTCACTGCTTAACGTTCAATAGTAAAATCCGTTTGGCGCGAAGCTTGCACGCTAGTTCAGCGCTTGGCTCGTTGAGGCGACGCGGCATTTGATGCGCGCTTCAAGGTCGACATTACTGCTCCGTCGCTTCGTTGTGGCGATGCGGCACTTTATTCGCACCTCAGGATCGCCCTTACAGCCCCGTCAACAGGTAGGTGGCTCCCTTAGAGCTGCCGGAAGTGACGAACATCTACTTCCTGGCCTTGAAGACTCCGCAGTTGCTATCTGGTGCTGAGATCTAGAAGCATGCAGACCTTCATTATTCCCCGGGTGCACGTAGCACGCTGGTAGGTACAGACACTCTGCGGCGGAAGTGTCACGTGCCAATCAAGTCCCACCGTCCTCTCCAGAACATTCCAGCCACGTGCCATTCCAGGGAAGTGACGTCATCAGACCTGCCGAGGAGTGCTATCTGCTCCTCCTGGAAGACTTGGCAGCTCACTATTGGCATCGACTCCGAAGGCTGTGAGTTCTATATAAGGATTGCAACTGGCTTCCACTCACAATCTATTCTCGGTAACGTGAACACTTCTTAAGAGTGTTCAAGTGCGATAAAATCATGATTTTATATTTATATTAAATTTTGTTAGTTTTGTAGATGATACTTGTGAGTACAGTTTCCTCTTACAAAACAATGTTAGCTATCATAGTTTTCTCATAACGGTGCGTCAAAGTCAAAATTTTCATGTTCTGCTGCAATGCAAATAGTGAAAACTAATTTACTTATGTAAGTGAAATAACTCGCGGTGAAATAACATGCCATGGGCTACATAATAAAGCATTTAGAACATATCCCAGAAACTATAAAATCTCGAATTTGCAATTTTTTTCTGTACTTTTGCGATCTTTGAAAAAAATTCAAAATATTACGTTGTTGGTTTTAAAATGTTTTATTACAGAGTGCATGGGGCCTTAGTCCACAGTGAAGTATTTCATTTAAGTAGATCAATTGGTTTTCGCTATTTGCATGGCGGCAGAACGTGCAAATTTTGACTTTGACGCACTGTTATGTGAAAACTATGATAGCTAAAATTGTTTTGTAAGAGGGAACATTTCACATGTATCGTCTACAAAACTAACAATATTTCATATAAATATAAAATTATGATTTTATCGCTCTTGAACAGAGTTAAGGCAATGATACATCATTTCTACTGCTTTCACGACAATTACTTTTTTTTGTTCCTATACGAAATTCGACATCAAATAGCTGCTACAGTTTCGTTGAAAATTGTTTTTACTATGTAGTCTATTTTTTTTCTAGACAAAAGATAATATATTTGACTAATTACGTCATTAATAGGAGTATCCTTAAGTCCATAATTAGTTAAAACTATTGTGTATTTCCTCCTGACAAAATTAGTTTACATAGTGTACACTGTTTTTAACAAAACTGTGCCACAGTTTTTCGGTAACTGCTCTCGTTTAGGATTTAAAAAATAATTATCGTAAAAACATGTGAAAAGATGGATCGTGAATTTTTGGCTTGGTTTCAGCCGCCTTTGTGGATTATTTAATATTATATTATGTGAAATTTCACATTTTTAGTTTCGAAATTTCATAAAAGTGAAAAATTAAATAATACAATAACGCAACAACAGTCGAGCCTTAAAGGGCGGGATAGGTAAACAAGCGCTGAGTTCTACAATTGAGATATACCCTTATTAAAAGTCAATATAGAAAAAATATAAAAAAAATTCTTTATAATTATATTTGCCAAATTCATGAGCAAACATTTATCCAGAAAGATGAATTTCATAAGCGTGATCTCTTGCGTTGCAATGAAATGTACGAGATTATGGCGTCAGAGATTGTTCTTCAGATATACGTTACTCGAGAAAGTTGGCAAAAAACTATCGTCTACAATTGTTTTTTTTTATTTGGAAATTGGCTTCGAGAAACCTACAATTCTGAACTAAAGCTTTAGGCTCTGAATTATTTACCATGCACTCTTGAGGGTGTTCAAGTGCGATAAATTAATAATTTTATATTTGTATGAAGTCATGTTAGTTTTGTAGACGATACTTGTGAATATAGTTTACTCTTGAGAAACAATTTTAGCTCTCATAGTTTTCTCATAACGGTGCGTCAAAGTCAAAATTTGCATGTTCCGCTTCCAAGGAAATAGTAAAATCCATTTGACTCATTTAAACGAAATAATTCACAGTGAAATAGAATGCCATGGGTTATGCAACTAAGTGTTAAAATAACTTACAGTTAACTATCTTTGTAATTAAAAAAAATTGCGGAATTTTCAACATTTTTCTTATAATTTGCGGGTTTTTAAAAAATTCAGAATATTATGTGTGGGTTTCCAAATGCTTTGTTGCGTAGCTCACTTAATGTTAGTTAACAGTGAATTATTTCATTAATGTAAGTCAGTTGGTTTTTTTACTGTTTGCATGGCAGTGTAACAAGCCAATTTTGTCTTTGACGCGTCGTTAAGAGAAAACCATGAGAGATAAATTTGTTTCGTAAGAGACAATTGTTACTTACAAGTATCGTCTATAAAACTACCACTGTTTCATAAAAATAAAAAATTATGATTTTATCGCACTTGAACACCCTTAAGAGTATGTGTTAAATGAGACAAGGTAATATAAGGTAAGTGGGCTTCACAGCCTCGTGAAAAGCGAGATCATTGGAGACGGTTACACACAACTCGACACAATGAGAGGAATCGACCATGGCCTGTGTTAAGAACCATTCCTGCATTCGCCTGGAGCGAGTTCGAGAAACCATGGAGCCGGGATTCGAACCCGGTTCCTCCCGAATGTTAGTCTAACAACGCGCCACCACACACGTTACGTAGTTCATATTTCATCTGTAAATAGTCTGCGTTAATTGGAAATGACAGGTTTCTCGATGCTAATATGTATATATCTTATTAAACGGCTTTTGCCAGCTTTGAAGAGCAAATGTTTTATTCGCATAACGCATTTCTGTGGTACGATCTCTGACGCCGCATTTCAGTACATCTGAACACAGCGTAAGAGATTACTCTTAACTAGTAGCAAAATATTTCCAGGAAAAAAATGGCGAAAACTTATGAGTATGATTAGTGAAGATAGTGGAAAATCGTGAAAATCATTCGCGCTAGTGCATTTTTCAAAACATCGTAGCACCTTGTGTTAGTGGAGTTATGGCTAACGTATCTGTTTACAGACGAATCACACCATAGTTAACATTGGCCAACGGCAGTGGTGGCACGTCAATACGGACAGATTATATCGCACACCCAATACAATACCAACATAACTAAAAAATTAACACATATTATGGTGAAATACAGAATAGTTTTCTCTACATAATGCAGTACTAACATAACCAATAAAATTATTCCAAACGTTAAGAATTTTTTTTTTGTTTTGAACATTTTTGCCAAGTAACAGTAATTATTAGTGCAAGACTAACATTTCTAATATTTATGTTGCATGAGGATAGACACTAGATGCTTTGTTTCACTGCAATACCAACACACATTTTGTGTTGTGTTAAAATTACACTTTCACCATCAGAAATATTTGAAAGTATGTACATACCATTGCATTTATACCAAAATGACATATTTTGAGACATGATTGAACTGAACTGGGAATGCAGTATTGAATTCTTGCACACAGTCAGCTTTAACCCGATAAATCAGTATACTTGTGATTGCACTTATTTAGTTTTTATATAATGGCTTCCAAAACCGACAAATTTTAAGTCTACTTCGGTGATCTGGTGAGAAAAAGGACAGGAATCTTCATATCAAATTATATTTATATTCCTTGGGCCTCAGTCACTCTTCACAATTTAATATTCGGATGAGAACAGTTTCCTGAATTGACATCACGAAAATAATGTTGCAGGAATTTAAATGTTGGGAAAAAAAATTTTAAGTACTTTTCCACGAGTAATTTTTTGAAGATGAAAGAATAAATCATCGAAGTTTTTGGGGCACTAAGAAACTGCCTAAAGAACATACATCAGTGTGAGTCGTGCTGAGATGAACAAGAAAAGTATGCGATTGTGTAGATATAGATTCGTCAAATACTGAGCTACATATTATAATTTTCGTAGCGTATTAAAGTAAACGAGAGTAAGTACTGATAATACTCACCTACCAGTTCACGATAATCGAGACAAGGATAAGTTAACTAAGGAAAAGACGCCTACTAGGGGAAAATGCCAGTCATACAGGTTTTTTACGTTTTAATAAATATTATTTAAACTTTTTAAATGCAACTTATCGCTAGTTAATACGTACACAATTATAAGAACGAAAATATCTTATATATTTTGCACATTTATTTAAAAATCATGGCTTTAAAATGCCTTAAGTGTTGCATCTTTTCACGAGTTACCTTATGTTACAGCATGAAAATAAAACTTTGGCGAAAAATGTAAAGTGGCTTTTGCAATGCTGAAGTAACTATGAAGACCGCTCCATAACCACATTCTAGTTTTACAAGCATGCAAGTACGCCTAACAGTGTTGCTAGTTTACCTGTTCCCTTTGAATGTCAGTTAAGACAGTAAAATAACACTTCAGTTGGAGTTGTAAGTAGGATTCTAGTGCGATATACTGTCTGGTTGAATCATAGTTTTTTTAATATGTGTATATAAATTTTATAATATTCTAACAGTTGATTTTGTGTAAGTATAATTGTATGAAGGCGATTATTGTTCTCCATGATCAAGGAAAATATTTTTTGTGAAAAGAATTTTGCGCCAACCTGTTTCATTGCCTTACGGGCACATCTGCAACTCAGATGCATCTTTATTGGCAGTGTCTGTACGTAGTTGCATTACTCATTTGGCTGTGCCAATCAGAATAAAACACCACACGTCTGTGTTTTGCGAGCAGAACGCCAATACACTAAGGGTTAAAAACATCCATTCACTGACCATGGAGTAGAACTGCAGATATACACATAAGTCATCCAAATATTTTGGTACAAAGTTCCATTCACTAATAATCATTGGCACTACCCATGATAAATACAGCGAATTGTAATTTTAGTGGTGAGATTTTTAAATGTTTGTTGCAATGGGAGTTTACAATTAGAATTCATTGGTTTGTGGACATACGCCATTGCTCATGTTTTGCTGGTCAAATTTGTGTTGAATGACAAAGAAAAAAAAAAAAAAAGAAAAGAAAAAAAAGAAAAGAAAAAGAAAAACTATGCAAAACACACAAAAAATCCCAGAAGAATTCTGTAAGTTTTTTTTTTTTACTGTTTTATTAATTATTATATTAGACAGCCAAGAATTCTAAGGACAGAATTCAGTCAGATACACTGTAAAAAAAAACTTCCTTGAATGTTAAGGAAGTTATTATCCCAGACGCAGTATGGTACAGTTACCATACTTCGTCTTGTAAATATGCGAACTTTTGCAGTTGTTACAATACAAGTCTGGTATCTTCAGTATACTTTTGAAATATTTTATAAAAAAAGGTTTAGGAGTGTTACCATGGATGTCTGGGAAACTATTCTACCATACCTACTTTCTTACCGCTCCTATACACACGTGTGGTAAATTTACAAACTATTTTTTAGAGTGTAGCGACACAACACCCAGACACAAATATATTTGAGTCTGTCTTTTGTGTCTGGGTGTTGTGTCGGTATCCGACTGAATTCTATCTCTAGAATTCCTTGTGGTCTAATATAATAATTAATAAAAGATTCAAAATAAAGAAAAACGGACAGAGTTCCTCCAGGAATTATTTTTTGTGTGTTTTATATAGTTTTCTCCTTTACTTTTTTTTCTTTTTCATTTTTTGTACTTTGTCATTCAACACAAGTTTGATCAGCAAAACATGAGCAATGGCGTATGTCCACAAACCAATAAATTCTAATTTTAGTGGTGTGCTAATGTCTATGTTAGGACCATACAATAACACTTCTGGACACTGGAATTGAAATAGGGTTCTCATGATGAGTGAACTAGTTCCAGAAATAGTCGTTGGTACAATTGGTGATGTATTAACGTTGTTGTAAAATGGAACGGGCAATTAGTTTGTGTCCTAGCCGCTAGGAACACCAATAATACTGTGGTAACTATACAGATTGTCCATAAAAACATATACAACTCCAAGACTTAAAAAAAAATGACAAGGTACCTGAATGGGCTGTGTGACATTTTGATCAGAATCTCTCAAGTATTTATTGGAAGTTTGTTCAGTTTTTTTATCAATACAATCTCTACACTGAAAGAAAATTATTGTTGTATAGGTTCCATACTTCTGTTAAAATAGGGACAACATTCCGGGTTGGCTGTCGCTAACTATCTGCGTTGTTCCTATATTAATCTGTTCTGTAGAAGTGTTAATATTATCTGTAAAGTAAAGACGTTGTTTCTTCCTTTCACAGAAAAGATTGCCACTTCTACAGGACAAATTTCTATAAGAACAATAAAGATAGCGACGGCAAGCAAACTGTGTTGTTGTCCCTATTTTAACAGAAGTATGGTACCAGTAACAATATTTTTATTTCAGTGTATAAATGCATCATTAGTTGCGCGCTGCACATCAAGGCGATACTTGATTTCCTCTCACGTTTGCTCAAAAACTCCTGCATCAATGGTGGCAACGGCTCGCACGATCTTTTGCTTCAGTTCATCGATGTTGAATACTTTTGTATGGTACGTTGGCCTTACGAAAGAAATCAAGTGAAGTTATGTCAGGCGAATAAGGTGACCACAGTATCGAACCATCTTTCCCGATCCACTTGTTAGGAAATTGTTCATCGAGATAGGCACGACTGCCTCAGTGAGGCGATGCCCCATACTGTTGAAGGATAACACGATGTTGAATGCTATCCGATTGTGGGCTAGTAAATTCCGTCCACATATCGTTATAAACATTGACTGTGATTGTTTTTAGGCGAAGAAGAATGGCCCAACTATCTTGGCTTCTGGGTCGTTGTAGCTGCCATAATCAGCTACCTGATGATACTTCCGAAACGTCTCAAGACAATCATCTGACGCAGCTCACACCTAGAAGCCAAGATAATGCAGGCAACGGCCGCGAAATCCTGCGCTCTTTAAGGGCACAATTATTCGGTTGTTCATTAGCCGGCATCACACGTCAACATTTGGTTTATCGCACATAAGTATTCTTAGGCATGTGGGTTCTCAGATCCCCATATCCTTTACGTTGTGCATGTTTAGTAGACCCTACGTGTGAAACGTTGCCTCGTCAGTGAACAGAATGCTTTCAAGGAAACCTACCTCCTTGTCCGTTCAAGCCAGCATATCTGTAGTGAAAGCTTTACGGTGTGGTCCGTCATCTAGCTGAAGATCTTGTAAGGTAAGGAAATTGGGCTTTACGTCTCGTCAACGGCGAGGTCATTAGAGACGGTTACACACAACTTTACACAAGAACAAGAGCTGGAAGAGGAGTCGGCCATGGCCTTTGTGAAGAAATCATCCCAGTTTTTGCCTACACCGTATTCGGGAAACCACGGAAAATCGAACTCAGGATGGCTGTAGCCGGAGATCGAATACGGGTCCTCCCGAATGCGAGTCCAGCGTGTTAACGTTGTGCCACCTCACTTGGTGAAGAGCTTGGAACAACTGCACTTCGTAAACGAATAGTCTCATATTTCCGTGAAGAACTCTGTGAACAGTTGAACGAGGTAACTCAAACTGCCTGGCAGCGGTACGAATAAACTGATCGGGCATCCGAACAAATGCATCACGAACACGTTCAATGTCTCCCGCTTGTGACTCTGCATTTTTTGTGCAGAACAAACACTTTCTGTCTCCATGAATATTTTGTGCCACTCTCGGATTGTGAGTCTTGAAAGATATTCTCTCTGGTCGTAGTGTTACTTTGCACATGCGTATCTGATATTGTTTCTATAAACCAGGATACATATTGTGCTTTCACTTGGGGTGTATCTGTCTAATGTGATTTTTAATGTAAGAGAGCATCCACACCTGCAACAAACAAAATTTCACATAAAAACTTGGAGAGATTCTGAACAAAATGCTACAAACAACATCCAAATACATACATAGCAACATATTGTTTTATTTAGATATGAAGTTGTAAAGGGATTTAACGGACAGCCTATATACCAATGTTAAAACAACACCAGGTACTACTTTAGGCGCTGTCAGTCATAAAGGATGGTAACCTTCCTTGGTTATTGGGAGAGAAATATGTATACAAGTTTGATAAATGTTCCAGTTTTTTTTTATGGCACGTGCTACTAATTATAAATAATCACATTGGAATTTCTTTCCTTTTTTGATTCTTTAGAAATCCCGAATTTAGTTTGTCAGTCTTACGAGCGTTCAACCTTGGTGGCGAGAAATAAAATGTCTTACTATACAGACGCGCCCGAAATTCGCGGCCAACCACGCCTGCGATCGCGGCAACCTGAGGTACGTAAACACTTTGGTGATGACCACACAGACAGCAAATCTTAATAAAAAATGCGGACTACCGCGAATACCCGCGACTTCGGGGCCGCAGTAAGAGTGAATCTTATATCAGATATGCGGACTCCCGCGAATGGAGACGCGGCTCCAGGGACCGTCTACCTCTCGTGAAGACTACGACCACAGTCCCCCTCAAGCTTCCTAACCGAAACTCTCGCGGCACTTTTTGTAAACACTCCACCCTTGCACTCCCAACAAATTGTAGAGTCTCTGGACGACTGACAAAACTAAACCCGGCCTTTCCTCCGTATCGGTTTAATATTTCTTTTCAAAATTAACACACGTTAACATATACATATACTCGAGCTTATATACAAAATCTTGGCCCTTTATGATGATTAAAATTAAAGTTGATATTAAATTTCACTGCAGGGGGTCGGCGAAGCCACGCCCCTTGCGCTGATCTACGTATCGCCCCCCTGAGTTCTGTTTCCCACACCAATTCAAGGTCTCGGGCCATTTCTTCTCATGTTTACAACTTTCTCTTTCCCTCGGCATGAAGGGTTAAATGGCAGTGACACAAATTAAAAAAAAAATCATCTCAAAGCCGTTGCTTTTCGCCAGTTTGCAAAACTGAATTTAGTACAAATTACGCGAAACAATATATTGCGACTGAATATTACTAAACACATGATTCTAAAGGGCGGCCGTCACACAGCCTAAAATCGTTCAGCCTAAAACCCTCTCTTCGACCTTATTCAGCCTAAAATTATTCAGCCTAAAGTCATTCAGCCTAAAATCTTTCAGCCTACAGTCACTCAGCCTAAAGTCACACAGCCTAAAGTCATTCAGCCTAAAATTATTCAGCCTAAAGTCACTCAGCCTAAAGTCTTTCAGCCTAAAGTTGTACAGCCTAAAATTTTTTAGCCTAAAATTGTTCAGCCTAAATTTATTCAGCCTAAAGTCGTGCAGCCTAAAATGTTAACGCCTTAAGTTTTAAGTATCCGACTGCTGTAGAACCATAAATTTCCATTACAAACTGCCAACGTATGTAGTGCCATCTAGGATGAAGTGCTAGAACCATTCTCGACAAAAACTAGCCACTTCGATAATTCGAGATGCAAAGCAAATATTCTGACATCTGGTGACAGAATCCGGTACTCCTTGAATGGTGTATAGTAAAAAAGTATATGCCGGTAAGTTTGCATGCACGAAAAATTTATTCGAGCATAAATTATTTCACTGCCTGCCATGGATGATAATACTTATCAGTTTGATTCTAATGGACATATTTCTTAAAATATAATATAAAAATGTTGGAAGCAAAGAATATCAAAACTTTCGTGACTAGCTCTATTCATGTTTTGCGGAAATTCCCCACATTTTTACACCAACCTATTAATATAATTCTATCAGAAAATGAGATAATATTCAACGAAATCACTAAGTAATAACAAACATAATCATCACACGTAAATTAATCTTCC
>PNEQ01012910.1:0-20188 GCA_003012365.1 Medauroidea extradentata
CGTCACATAATTCTCACGCCAATCAAGTCTAATTATAATGTATGTATGAATGTCAATAAGATCATAAGTAAATATTTTGAAGTGTATTAAATACAGACAGGTCGAGTTCGTCATATGTTCTTTCACTAATGTTGTATTCAAATACGAAAATACACGGAACTACGTACAATAAATCGCTACCAACCATACAAGCAGTAAAATAACTCTTGTTAGTGGTGATGTATATGCAGTAACGGCTAGTGATTTTTTTCAAAGGTTAAATCTTTAGTGCTCACTTTATTCCGAATGGCCTATAGAAAAATATGTTGTAAGGCAGTTTGAATGAATGTTCACGGAAAATACGATGTCAGATCGTAGTATGTATTTTTGTTGAACAAGAAGTCTGGAGCAGTTTATCAAGTAAAAATGTCGTCAGAATACGTAATTCAGGTATGGAATAAATTTTAATGTTACATACATATATTATACCAGCACAAAAGGATGTTCCGCACTGTTTTAACCCGGTCTAATAACATAGGTCTGCCAGATCGGCAATCGAAATCACCGCTTCTGCTTAGTTTAACATTTTTTTTTAAAAGACCGCCAAGTAATTAATCTTCGGATTTAGGCCTATGACCACTCGTGCATTGATCCAAGGACTAAGAATCCAGTCATGTGATCAATGATACCCAGTAGGATTGTACCTGGTAAGTTTCCGTAAGCGCCATTCTCGAGTAGTCGGAAGAGTAGAGAATGGTGGTAACTTTGAAATAGCCGGGTTGCGAGCGCGTATTATGCCCGATGATGTAGCGCTATCGTAACTTTAGGCTATGTAATTATTACGCCATTCCACACTACTAATTGTAGGAAAGTTGGACGTATTGGAGAAGAGTCCCGAGCATTGCATATATTATAATTTTTTTGAGTGCAAGATCAGCAACCGTGTTTTGGCGCCCTTCAATCATGAAACAGATAAGTATCGACGACAGACGTATTCTTCTAAGCCTCAGTAGTATTTTGGCATGAGCCGTCGTATGATTATTTAAAATTTCTATAGAATTCTAACTACCTAAACTGTAAATTCCACTGAGCTTATTTTTTTTTTTGTACTTAACAGAAATAGGAAACAGGAGGAAAGTTGTTGAATGCAGCCTAGAACCAGTGATCTAGTTTATGATGTTAACTGTTAGCCAGCGTTTTGAACACTGAATAGAGGCATAGATTACTGTAAAGGAAGACTAAACTTAATGTTTTGGAGACTTAAATAATTTGAGAGCTTTGTTATAATTGTGAGAAAAACAGCTAATTTAATTCGGCTATCTAGCAATAAAATTCCAAACAGTCCTGAAACAGTTTATGTTTTAAAAGTAATTGTTAAAGGCTTTCTTAAACATACATACCTACTGATTGTAAGGATGGGAGTGCATCTTAATGGCTGGGCTATAATTAGCCTATATTAAATTTTGTCACACTGTACCATTCAGTCATTATTAATGTTATAAACTCCTGGTGTAGTAGATTTAATGATATTGATAATACAGCTACATTTTAAATGTTTTCAGTGCATGTTTGTGAGTGTACTTCTTGCAGTTTGGATTTGTTATTAGTAGACATTAGAAGTATTTGTAAGTGTCTTTAGTCTTATTTTGAGTGTTCTTCTCTATGTCACGGACAAAGATATATAACTAACATCATTGATACAACTACACTACCGGCCTATTTGGGTTGTGTATTCAAGTTTGTACATCAACACACAGAATTTAAATGGTCATTTGCAGCCTTCAGGGCCTCGTAAACCATTTGCTATACCTGTAGGCTCTACGGAATAAAATGAAAAATTAAAATAAAAAATGAAGAATATCTGTGGCAATCCTGTAGGCACATATGAAAGTTCACTTGCTGGAGTAGTAACGTGACCTGAATTTTGCCGTTTACCTTGATTTGATAACCCCGGTAATGCTATCCAAGGTTTTTAAAATGATGGAAATGTTTGTATCAGTTGAAATTTTGAACACTGGTAAACTTACCTGGGGTAATATTTCATGCACCAAAAACTTGAAATATACCCTGCCCTGGTGAATTTTCATAAGTGCCTTACGATCTGTTGCGATACTAAGTTTAAAATTCAATAACAACTTGCATTTCTTTTAATCAGTAAACACAGTATTATATGAGTGGTACTTCCAAGGAAATACCAAACTTTTGTTTATGTGTTTTTAACCAACCGGATGATTTCTATGTGTGAATATATTTTGTGGCAAGGCTCTGTGATTAAGTTGGCTGAGTAAAAAAAATCTGCCAAGGAAGAAAGTATTTTAGAATTAGTTTTTTCAAAAGGTGCTAAACCTTCAGCCGAGTTCTGGTGGCTGAAAACATGAATGGTGACAATAACCACTATAATAATTTAGTCTGTAATTAAGATTTCTCACACCAATGAATTGCTATATCGCCTTAGTTAACTTGTTCAAAGTCTGACAGTATAATAATATGGCACTTGACTAACATATCACACACACATTCACAGAACTTCCTGTTAGTACCCAAACAGTACATCTTGGTACCTGAAATAGACTAACAAATATTACTGGGTAATGCAGGTAAATACTCACTGTGAACTTTCTGTTAGCCAGAGAACAATTTACATGCAGAGAATTCAGACCAGAGACAGTGGTATAAATAGCAGTAAAACCACAAAATTAGTAACAATAATCTTTATTTGCTTTTATGCATCCATAACTTACAATTGCTATTCACAATGCATTTGTAACAAAAAAGAGATTCGTTATAAGTTAGGCTACACTGTCTAGATGCATATTTGAAAAAACACTAGGATGCATCTGACGTTATAAAAGTACTGTTTTGGTTTAGGCTATTTTAATCTGTGGACATACTGATTCAGCTGGCCTGAAAATGTGAATACACACCAAAACAGCAATAGAGCAATTTCAAAACACAAATTTTCTTATGTTATATAGTTATTTTGCATAACTTAAGTAGATCTAGCTCATCACATTCGTAACAATAAATATTACTTGACCATCAATGACCCTCTAGTCATTCATTCTTCACTTAGCTTATGCTCAGGCTATACCATGGTGGGAATACCAAAGAGGTGGAACCATGCACATTTTCCTTCACCACTTCTTGTCTACCTCCTCTCATTTGTGACGTAGCGCCAGTTGCAATTCATCTACTGCAGCCTTGTCGCAATCCTGTTCTTGTATTAAATGATGAAGTCAATAGTGGGTCATACTGTGGATGATACGTTATAACAATGTAGAACTGTGTCATATGTGGGTGTGTGTACTATTCTGTATCATAAAGCTAAGGAAAAAACAAGGTTCCCAAAATGCATGCTGAGGTAAGTTGTGGCATGCAAGAGCAGAAATAGCTTCAACGTAGAAACGGTATGAAGATGGTGTTATTCGCATTGTGAAAACATTTAAGTACTGAGCAACTGCATTTGTAAAATCAAAGGGTCTTGTTATCACTTACACACAATGCAAAAAAAAATCCTTTAAGTATCACACAGCACTTTTTGACAAAAATTTTGCATGGTAAAATAATTGAACTTCATGTATTAGGTAAAACAAGTTTGTGTTAAATGTAAAATTGAATAACTTAATAACTTAATGTATTACGTAAACATGTTTGCATCTTATAAGGTGTTAGTACAGTAGAGACTCTATTTAGTGACACCAGAGATTTAATGACATGATTCTCAGAACCTGTGGGGGCCCGCGGAGAGGGGTCAGACCTCTCGCCTCCCACCAAGGCAATCCGGGTTCAATTCCCAGCAGGGTCGGTCTCCGGATTTTCGCATGTGGGAATCATGCCGGATGATGCAGCTGATCGGCTGGTTTTCTCAGGGATCTCCCATTTTCCCCGTCCCTTCATTCCGACACTACTCCATACTCACCTCATGTCACCCCTCACCAGCGCTGAAGACCTTGATGTTAAGCACTGACCAAAATCTATCACTCACTTACTCTCAGGACCTGTCAAATAATATAAACGTTAATTTTTAAAAGGTTAATAAAAATGTATGAAAAATGCAAGTAGCAATTTATAGTTATTTGAAAATACGCTATTCTGTAACATGCAACAATAACATATTGTCACCATTAATTAGTAAATCCGCAGGCTGTGAAAATTGATAAAAAAACAATTATTTTTGGCTAATACGCCCTTGAAACCGGCGTCTGCAGAATTACTCAGCGTGCGCTACACTCCCTCCTGCTTCGCAACAAAAAATGGAATTTCCACAGAAAATATAATTCAAACTGTGATAAAAGTTCATTAAAATACTTTCACAAGACTGCTAAAATATGAAATAATGAAGGAAAATAACAATAAACACTGATTGAAAATACACGCACAAGTCCCCAGATAAAATAACACCAAGATAATTGCAATAACATAAGGCCGAGAATATTGCGATAAAATTATGGAAGAAAATCAAGGTAAAAACTCATTAAAATATGTTCACAAGACCACAAAATGAAAAAGTGCAAAAATTATCATTAAAATCAGATTTGAAGTATACAAGTCCATAACAATAAATGTGAGGAGTCATGTGAAAAGGGACCTTATCTTACAATTACTTAAGGTCCCTTTTCTCAGGGCTCCTCACAAATAATGCCAAGAAATTTACAATAAAGTGAAGCAGAGAAAATAGTTATCGAGTTACGGTATGCAATGAAAACTGCAATAACAAAATGTTCAAATACATTAACATGATCACAACAGTAAAATTACGACTAAATGTGATAAAAATACGTGCATACACTATGGTACAACAATTCAAGCAAAATACACTTGTGAGTCCATAGCCATAAAAAATGCCAAGAACATTGTGATAAAACTGTGCAAAAAATATACTTTATAAAGTTGTGAAATTATGTTCGAGAGACTGCAGCAATAAAATAATTCTAAGAGAACACAAAATCCAATAACTAAAAATTTGTTCACAACACACAAGTCCACAGCAGTATTTAAAACATGCTCAATACTGCTCGCTTAAAATACATGGCACACTCAAGCTTTATATTACTTTTGGCAAAACATAAACTTCAGCGATAATAACTTTGTTTGAAAATATTTCCATATCAAATACATATTGTACATTTTTGAACGGCGCTCTGCAAACACAAAGTACAGTATCACTGCATTCTGTTGGTGACGAAAATTTTACATTCTGATGGAGCCATGAAACACTACCATCTCCATCTAGTTCCTCTTCTGTTCATCATTGTGCTGTGTATCTAGATCAAATATTGTAGACTATATTTGCTTAGATGCTCCTTCAACTGCTAACTCATGTAGGGACACAAAACAGAGGATCTTGTTGCAAGCGCAGTCACTCCAAGCGTAGAATTTTTATTGATGTTTGCAGCTGCTATGTTTCAGGGAATTGCATCTGCCACAAAAACCTCAGAGGGGATTATTTCTTCCTTAAGATTTATAATATGCATATATAGTTACATTTTATTTTACTTATATGGACGCAATCAGCTAAGTTAAACTTTGCGTTGGTATTAGTTTACATTTTTTTCGGAACAAGAAAAGTATGTATAGTCTTACAGAAATGTATCATTTTATCCAGAAAATGTCTGCCTGTTATATTATATAAACTTTTTATTTAAAAACTTATTTGTTCACAAACCACTGACAGTTAAACCCAAATTTTAATCAAAATACACACTTTACATAGACTTTTTTAAACTTTTTAAGAGTTGAAATTGGTTATCCGGATAAAATGACACCAGTGATCTAACGGCACAATTCTCTGGAACCGTGGACTGTCATTAGGTCGAGGTTAACTGTAATATATTGCAGTGGCTTACATAAAATATTTCACAAGTCCATGTTTTTTTTTCTAGATTATGGATTCTGTGTGAAATGTGTGCTTAAACAACTTAAATATTCTCTATTTCAACTTGATTTTAGTTAAACATAACTTTCTTAAAGGTTGTTGAAATCCAGGAAATACACTTTAAAAAAGTTCTATTTTGGGCTGCACTCCACTGCCCATTTTCCAAGGACCTTATAGATGGATCATATTGAAAATTAAGTGATGTAGATGGACAAGGAAACTAAACTAGCCACAATGATATTTATTACATAATATCCCAGTATTACATTCTTCGTTAGTGCGCAACACCTTGTGACACACATGAAAGTGGGATATTATACACTGAGGAATCACATTAAGTTGCTAGGTTTACAGGCACGTAGGCCTGTCAGGTCAGATTCGGCTAGCTGCGAAAATGTGTCTGTCGTGATTAAAGGGTGGCAACATAAAATTTAAGATGTTGCATTAGTGGCAAATGTAAAACATGGGTGGAGCTGAAGTAAGTGACATAAAAACCAAGAAACTAAAACAGTGAAATGAGCAAAAGTTGATTGAGAGCTCTCCCAGGTAACGTGTGTTATCTTGTGGCTGATTGTAGGATGATCGGTGAAGAAAATGCAGCAAGTTTATAATACACTGCAAGAATTTAACAGGCACTAAAGGCTGAGAGGGTGCTGTCTGTCGCCATGTGACTACCAGGATGCCATGAAGCTGTCATAGGTCTTGACCTACCTTGCTCGACCACCATAACTGCTTCCACAGCCAGGCTGCCCGCGTCGACACAAGGTGAGAGGCAGTGAAAAATAATACGACATTAACTGGACTTTTTTTTATATTGCTGTAGTCAAAGAGTTTTAATAAAAGCTCCTCCAGTGTAACTACTGTAACTGAAGTGTAAAATTCAATAATTGTATAACGTATTTATTCTTTTATAAACAGTGACTTCTGGTATAAATAACATGACCCCAGTTATAATAGACTAGCTTCTAATGCTGTGTAATCATATATAAAAGTAAAGTACAGTAAAAAGTAACCCTTCTGCATCCACAACACTGAATATTAGCTGAGCGACGACAAAGTAATCAAACTTGTATACCTTCATTATAAAGCATAACAAATTGTAATGATAAAGGCAAGTGGTTGAATTGCTGCTGTACAGTACAAGAGGCAACATAATATCAAGTTGCCAAGTAATAGATTTAGTTTGCTAACTGATACTACAACAGGCCCTGGCCGATTCCTACCCCCATTACCCCGTGTTCCTCTACCAAGGTGTTGTGCTGTTCAGGGCACGTAAAAATGACCAAATAAATAAATAAAATAAAATATAGAAACAGAACACAAAATGTGTAACAATTGCAAGTTAAATAATAGTACCTACGTAAAAATGGTTTAATATAGGCACCCTTGTTTTAGAACTGACTAAAAAGTGAAATAAAAATTTCTCTTATGAAAATACTTGTTAAATTAGTTAAATTAAAACTAAATACGTGGGGTGCATTAGTAAATGATACACGAATAGTTCACCTAAGACATTAACCATTTTATTGCACTGCAAATGATAAGAAATGTTGTGCGAGTTTTTTCAATGACCGCTACTTTCTACTCTCCTCACTACAGTACTATCTACTGCATTCGACCCATGTTTTTTGTTTCGATCTTACAAATATTTTCATAGGAGTAATTATTTTGCACTTTCAGGTAAGTTTTATTAAAAATGTGGTATATTAGTTTTTTTATGGTAATATTATTTTCTGCTTTTTAATCTTGTATGTGTGTGTAAAATTATGCAGTTGCATTTTTTTAAATGTACTGTATATATAAAAAATTACTACTTAAAAAAAAATTTTAAACATTTTTTGCAACTTTTTTTTACATTCCATTGTCATCCTTTTCTGGGCTACATCCAAAGTTTCAAGTGTCTAACTAGTCATGAAGTTAATTCAAAATTGATTCCAAAATTTGTATCGAATAGACAAGTGGACACACAAGAAGCGAGTAATAAAAACATGTTAATGAAATAGCTCACTGTAATCAATACCCACACAGAATCTGCTGAAATACAAAATGCAGTTCTACTTGTATAACGTGCAGTTAGTCCTGTATGATTTGTTTGGACTGAAACTGATAGTAATGTAGGATAGGTTAGAATAGAGACAGGACAACAAAGCAGTCACGATGGCGGACTGAGGCCAAACACACGTCGTGTACGCGAGGACGTTAACAGACGAACATTACACTGATGACGTACAAACATTTTTTTATTTATAAGTTTTATTTCAAATCTTCAATTTTGTACTCACAAAGACTTATAAAAACATTACCTTCCAAAAATCATTGATTGAAACAACCAATGAACAGTGGGATGTCTACTTCTTTCATGTGCAATACAAGGATGAACGGCTGGTTGGCATGGAATTCTCGCAGATGACCAGCACTCCGAGCTTGAAACTTTATACCTGTGGGAGTAACATACACACACAAGCACATATTTTCTGCCATATAACACTTGAGTCAGTTACAGGGGTTATATTGATAGATAAGCCAAGTCAGTTCAGTCAATAAACATAGCTAATGAGAGTTGAGAAAATAAGGTGGCTGAAAAGATGGAAAACAAGTAAGGCCTTCACATAAGACTGCACATATGTGTTCTGTGTACTCTCCATGTACACACATACTCACAAAATTTTAAATAAATGAACTAAACTGTGTAACTTTTAAAAAATTTAAACAGATTTAAATTAAGGATCAATGAATGACACCTGATTATTTTATATCATGAAGAATAAAGCTAATAGGGGAGTGCAAACCAGACGAAAAAAATGTATTCCCCCTATTCTCTTGCTAGTTCTCAAGTAACTAGGGACCTCTCGCCTCCCACCTAGGCAATCCAGGTTCGATTCCCGGCTGAATTTTCGCTAGTCTGCAGGTTTTCTCGGGGATCTCCAGTTTCCCCCACCTGTACATTCCGGCATTGCTCCATACTCGCACATCACCCCTCACCAGCGCTTGAGACCTATATGTTAAGCGCTGACCAAACTCTCTTCACTTCAGCTAACATAGCAGAAAGAGTTCCCAAAGAGAGCAAAACCATTCATTTAGGCCACAGTCACACTAGAGGTCTTAAACCTGTTTGGTTAAATACATTCGGCAGTTATGTCTGATCATGTTTCAATCTAAACATGTTTGCGAGGTTACACCACTGAACAGAATAAACTCTGTGAACTTTCTAACCTCAACAAACTTGGAACCTGAAATGTACCATTTTCATTATTATCACATCCACACTCAACATTTGTTACTTTTTATTAAAATATTGCAGCTAACTGCAATGCTGCTATGTGTGTAAAGTGGTGATAATTATTTTACACCAAAAAGTTAACATAATTTAATGAGTATAAAATTTCGGACAAAAAAAAAGCCATATTTGTTACACAAATCATTACTCCAAGCAGCCAACAGGAGAGAAGCATAGAAGATAGGGCATTCGAAACTACATACTAAACCAGTTTACTTTGAACGAGAATAGACTGAGATCTGAACTTGTTCGTAGCTCGTGTAACTACTCATAAAACTGAACATGTTTAAGAGATGCAACCGCAGCCCTAGTTTCCAAACACATAATTTTAATGCATGGTACACATTAAATCCATGTGGGTTTTCCAGAAAATTATTAAATATTGTTGCAATCTTTGCTGGAGGAGTTAAATTTTAATTAATAAGTTAGAGATAGGTAACCACTTACAGTATGCCAAGCCATATTTGGAAACACAAGTTACGCAGGGCATTTCTACTCCCTTGCCAACAGAACAACAGAAAAAAGTTTGAGAGCTTATCACCTTCCCATAGGCACATGTAAACATATTTCGCTCACAGTCGATGGCAGTGGTGTGTGGTGAAGGTGTTGCAAGGTACCATGTATTTGTTGTCAACTATGGCTGTTTTCTTCCTCGTCTACTAGCCAGCTTCATTGAGCGGTGAACGATAGTATACTGTGTACTATCGCTCACCGCCCTATGAAGCTGGCTTATAGCCAGCGAAACGCCGCGACCACGCATCCGCGCAAAATGTGTGTTGTCCTTAAGTGTGTTATATGTTCCTCTACGTGCAGTACAGCTCTGTAAGTACTTGTACACTCCTATCTACATTTTATAGTAATTAGTAGCCTAGTGGCCTTTTCTCGCATTTACATATTTTCGTTGATTACATTTTCTTTGTAACGCAAGTGATTGACTGAATAGGAACTGGTGAGCCCATTTGCTGCCAACCGGAGTAAAGTCAATTTTGTTTCTAACAGTCTGTCGCATTACCTGTCTATCGCCAACCAAGTCAGGTAAAAAGAGTCCGTTAGAGAGGACATAATAATTTGTTGCAACTAACCATTAGTGTTGTTACTGTAGGTTTCTCTTGCACTCATACATGCCTCCCCCCACTACCAGTCAAACTTCAGTTTCTTAACTAAGCAGATAAGTTTGTAGTCAGCTATACCAGGTCTTTGAACTGTGATCACAGTCACCACATGGTGCTCAGCTAATAATTATTTCTAAGTGTGTCAAAGTGTTCTCGTACCACACAATGTTTTTTTTTTCTTTCCTTCTTCCCAATGCCTGCTCTACTGTTCTCAGCATACTTGCTTACCCACACGGCTCTTTGCCACCTAGCGTTTACAGTGTCAGTATTTCTGTGGTCTTAACATTCATGGACATCTAAAAATGTATATATTTGGAAACCTGGTTTTAAAGGGTGCTGGGTACCTTCGAGTTTATTATTTTGTGTTCATGTGGAATTCCATCAATTATTAAAAGCTATAAGGAGTACAATTTTCACAAAACATTTTTGTTTTATCATCATCTTCAGCTTAATTTATTTGATGAACTGCAACCACTTAAAATTTAAATTTCTCATAACTACTTAGGATCAAAGAAGTAATTGAGAATCCAAGTATCGAAAAAAATTTGGGTGGAATTAAAAATCGCAAGAAAAATGGAATTGCCCAACCTCTAATTTTTATTACATATTTTTATATACCTATTACCTGTCTATGTAATAATTTTTATATTTTTGTGTGACCATTTTAAGAATAATTAAAAGTTGAAACACACTGATGAAACTTCATAGGAAAAATTTCTGCACTGTTGGCAATTCGAAGACACATCTACGAATTCTCCATGAAAAGTTTGTTAATTTTTATAAGTGTGAAACCATTTTTTTAAATGTAAGATATCAGCATATTTAATTGCATTAATTTTTTTTCTGAATTTGCCAACTATGACTTTAAACTTTAGTAAGTAATATTTTGTTGTTACAATAGTTTCAATACATTTTAAGGTAGTTTAGTTTTTCTAATAATGGCTACACAAAAAAGTCAAAATTGTAATTTTGACAGCTATTTATAAAATAATGTGCGAAGGACAAAATAAATTTTATTTTGTGAAAATTACAGCCCTTTTCAAATTTACCGTAGGGACCCGGAAATGTCACTGGTTTAACAACCTGCCAACTAGACTCCACAGTCCTGTGTACACTCTGTCCTCAGATACTTGTACATTGACTGCTGCTCTAGTGAGTAGCCAATTGTATACGTGACAAGGTAGTGCAGGGCCCCAATTAAATATTACTACCTGACATTTGCATTGAAGCAGTGCAAGTGCAGAGCAAGTAAAACAGGTCTTCTATTACTCGTGTGCAAGTATTTAATTCCACTGCAGCACAAGTAGACGCAACGCAGGTGAAAATTTTGTGCTGTACCCATAAAAAGTGCTATTTAATCGGCCCCCAGGAATGAGTGTGTATTTTCATGTAGGTTTACAGTCTGCAAGAAAGAGTTTCAGTAACAGTAAAGTAATTAACATGTACAGGTCTCTTATTATTGGCCACACAAATTCCACCAAAATATAAAACAATGAGCTGAAAGGTACCCAACGTACTTAACTAATTCAGTTACCTAATTTTTTGTCGTGGTACACTAGGAACTTAATATTTTCACCACAGCGTAATTTATTCAGCAAGACGGCATGGTAATCTTATACGTGACCGCTTTGTTTTGAAAGTTATTTTACTTCAAAAAATTTTTTAGACAGCAAACAAAGAAATGTTTTAGCAGACATAAAAGTGCAAGGTTTTTTAATGAAAGCCACACAATCTGAAATTTGGATTGCAACATAAACCCTAAATGTACATTATGTGCTGTATAAATAAAACTAAATGCATGACAAGGAAGTCTTGAATAAACCAACAAATTAGACAAGCAGTGAAGAATGGTTACAGTAAAAGCAGTGCAAAAGCTAACCAAAGGCTTAAAATGGGTTTTATTTCTGGAAACGTATCACTTGCACAATTGAATTAAAGATCTGAGGGAGACTGTTGCAAATAAATATGAACCACAACAGTAATGTGAAACCAGAACAGTTTTAACACAAAAGGACTGTAACCACATAAAAACAATACTCCATACAGCAGCTACAGAAACTGCCTCTGTCTTCAGCAAACATTTAGGAAAAAGAAACTTAAATAAAATTTTTAATGTTGAAAACTAGCACATCACAGTTTTCTATTACATATAATGTAGACATCATTGGAAAAAGATCCAGTCATATCATTAACTTTTGTGGGAAGCGCTGATATATAGATGGCACAAGGGACTAGTGAGCTATATTCTTGGATATATTGTATGTGAGGCTGATGATAATTAATTCAGGCACTGAGGGAATATTGCTAAGTGTTGGGACCTGCCTGCTACCTGCAACGTGAGTGGCAGTCGCATCCATGTCTGGATATTTCCCTAACAACTTCGTTAACTTACTTCTTCCTTCAAGGCAAGAAACCAGTGGGAGTCTTGACATATTTTGTAAAGATGGATACAAATAGTGCTGGCTAGTCTCAAGTAAGAAACAGCAAGAACCTTGTATAGTTGTGGCTGTAAGCATAAATATACATGGACCACATAAGCTATGTAAGCTTCTGTTTTGTTTGTTGCTTTGCCTGCTTCCCCAATATCCAAGTGGTATTCAGGAACAAACCAAGGATCAGGGTGGATGACAATAGTTTCAAAAAATTATGTTTTACATGTAGCTGTTTGATACTCGTAGGTCAGTTAATGACCACTCTGTATAATAAGTCCTGCTGTAAAATGTTAGTATCTACTAAGTTCATAATGTTGCTTGCCTATGATCATGTTTTGTGTAGGGTGAAAATATACCTTCCTACTTAATAACTTTTTCTTCGTACAATAGGCCTACTCACTGAGCGCAATTCTATATTTTCACCCAAGCTTAGCTGAGCTTAACTAGCACAAAATTTGCTAACATTTGTCACTTACAAATACACTCAAAACCACGTTTAAGATTATTGAAAATATTGATCCCTTTTTGTTTCTCATTTGGAAATAATCAACATTTTTCAAAATACATAACCAGATTATGTGTATTTTGAAGTGTATAGAGATTTCTAATGACAGACTTAGACATCTTCATTTTTTTTTACAAAGATATAGCAAAAACAAAGAATTCTACACCATGAATTGCAGAATATGATAAGTAAAATGAACAACAATAAAATTTAAAACAATTTATTTTAAGCAGAAATAAGAATTTATTACCACAAAATACATTTTAAGGCAGAAAACAATCCATTATAATAAAATCACAATTTTATGTTTGTAAAAATTACATAGAACAATAACAATATATTTATATAACACTGTACACACACTCACTGCAAGTCTATAATGTGAAGAGCACAGTGCTGATCACAGATGGCAAAGCGTTAAGTACAAGCTCACAAAAAGTCTTTGTGTGTAGCATCCATGTCCTTGGTCAGGGCTGGGCATGAACCCCCAAGAAGAATGGTATTTTCGCTGTGCGGTGCCAGAGAGCAAAGAAGAAAGGATGGTCAGCCTTGAAGAGCCTGGGTGGTGGAGGCAAGCTAAAGGCCACGAACATGATACCTGGGGATCACAAAGCCACAAGAGTTGGCAACACAGCACATGGAAGATCATCAGTGACAATGGAAGGAAACAGGGAGCCAGGATACTGACATATGTACTATTCATTTTGATGTAGGTCAGTAGACAGAATACCATCTAAGTGCAGTATAAAATAAAACCAAGCAGTGCACAAAAATATACTGAAATTAATACAATACTGTACCACTATGTTATTTAGTTCCCCCAGAAGAACAAAGAACCACTCCCATTGCATGGCACAGTTGGTTAGTACAAAACATGTAAAATACCTAATGGTAGAAAATATTTTAATCCAAATTTTTCTAGCATTAAAATTGTTTTTCAAACACAATGTTAGTGTGTGTGTTGCATGCAAACAATGTGCAGAGTAAAAAAAAAGTATTTTATTCCTGCTACAATCAGAGTTTTCAACTTAATTGTTTCTTGCTTACTCAATATTCTTAACTACACTTAACAATACTTCAGATAGGCGTTCCAATACATGCATGCAAAACATAGGCCTATCTGCATGCCATATTGTATTCAAATATATTTATTCAATGTTTCCTACTGAAAATTAATACTATAGATGCTAGTACGATCAGCATAACCCGAAAAGAACTAGTTCCAGGCATAAAAAAAGGGGACATAAAAAATACACAAATAAAGATAAAAAAAACTTTTTGCAGAAATACAGTAAGTCCTCGGTTTACGTCAGGGTTATGTTCCTGAAAACCGTGATGTAAATAGAAACGACACAAAATTAGGCCAGCTGACCACGGCCTATTGTCGGCTGGAAGCGTGCACACACAGACGTGTTAGCATGCAATTTTATAACAGGTTGACAGTGAACCGACAGCATGGGAAACAAGTCCAACTCAACTACCTACCAGCTTTTCAGCATTGTAATTTTAACTAACAACTTTAGTACATTTAACCACTACAACATTTAACAACTAACACAGGCATGTATCAGTAAGACTTACAAAAGGGTAAGTAAACATGTTTTTATTCCTCCTTTCATAAAAAACTGAGATGTAGCAGCACATACAGATTGCATTAAAAAAAACAAAGTCCTGCACCGCACTGTTTGATGTGACCTTGCGCGCAACTTGTTTATCTCACACACGTTGGCTAGCTCAAGGTAGTTGAAGAAGGGCTGGGGAAGGGCATCAAGCCATCTGCTTCTCTTCCTCTCCACCCAACAAGCAGCACCATTCCTAGCAGAGATTTGTTTAGCCGTTAAGGCAGTTGCATATTCTGCAATCATTGGAAATGTTTGGATTTCTCGCCCTATCCTTTCCTCATCATCTTTGACAGTTGGTTTAAGTTAATTTAAAATGTCTTAAACTACGCAATGACGTCTTTGTCCAGTGGCTGCAAGATAGCAACGGTGTTTGGAGGGAGAAAAACCACTTTCACATTTTAATGCATTTCGGTCACCTCGAGGGGGGTGGGGGTGACTAGGGGAGTAGTTGATGAGAAGGAAAATTTTAAAATCAAGGTTCTCTTCAGAACAGTACTTTTTCCATGTAGGGATGGCATACAAGTTAAGCCATTCCCTGAACAGCTGGCCAGTTATCCAGGCATCATTGTTCACTCTTAAAATTACTGGCAGGTACTCCTTAAAGTAACCTTTCAAGGCTCGTGGGTTGGCCTACTGGTTATCAGTAGCTGTTTTGTTTTACAGTCGCCAGCTGCACTTAATCACCAGTAAACATCACATGATCCTATTCAGCTTTAAAACCAGCGCAGTTCTTTCTTCTTTAGCAATGTAGGTTCTCGCCACCAGCATTTCCCCCCCAGAATAGTCCGGTTTCATCTGCATTGAAAACTAGCTTAGGTGGTTACCTTCTTCAATAGTCTTCTCAAATTTCGGAATAAATTCCTTTGCCGCACTGGTGTCGGAACTTGCTGCCCCGCTTGTCATTTTTATGTTGCGGAAACTATACCTGGCTTCAAAACACTTAAACTGGCCTTAAACGCTTAAATCACCTGCGACTGGCAGTAAATGCTTTATCCTTTACGGTCGAAGTGCTGTCAAAATGTTTCATTTCCTCATTGCACAAAGATAAATCTTTGTTTTGAATCAGTGCTAAATTTACAGGACAATTGTGCCAGTTCTGTGTTTAAATCCAAACAACAAGCATCTCCTCCATGTTGTCCATTGCATTATGACGTGTATAACTTGTCTTTGTTACACTACTACTTAAATTGAAACATTGGTACTCAAGAGACGTTAATCCGAAAAGACGTAAATAGAAGACTTACTGTATATAAATTAGTTACTTCATTATCTTATAGTTCAGTAGGAATAAAATAAAAAAATCTAAATTAATTAACACAGTTCAAATATCATTCTTAAAAATAATTTCCATACATTTAAGCACTAAAAAATAAAAATAGAATGAACTAAAATGAAAGTATTCAACTTGGGCTGATGAAACACACACAGCAGGAAGCTTGTACTTGTCAACACCATTCCTATACGTATATGTATTTGGTGACACCAAACAAAAAAAAATACACCTTTGGTGCATGTTATTAAAAAAGAGGACAAGTGGCATTTTTTTTTAACAAATTCCGGCTGGACAGTTTACGAGGTGGTATGTATATAGAGGACTTGTCCGGATTGAAGAGACATCTGGTAATCCAACTGAAATACAGCTGTGCAGGAAGTTAAAACATATATCAGACCTATTTACAATGACAATGTGGATGGTCCTGCACTGCTAAGGGCTCTGCTTGCAAGCCCCAGTCACAAAGTTTAAATGGGAAATCTATATTAAGAAAATTACTTCACTTCTCAATGTATTAATTTTAAACATTTGCAAACCAAAATGTAACATGTTTTCTACACAGAATTTTCTTAATGAATACTGCCACAGGAAATTATTCTTAAAGTAAGTTAAGCTGCTGAAATTTTTGTGAAATATAAATTTCAGTGTTACCCTTTACATATCAATATTAAGAACCAAACAAAAATAAACTTGAGATTTAGGACTATGAGGCTGTGTTCTAACTCACTTTGAAGATGGTATTTGGAGTTTTGCATTTTGTTTTTTTATAAGCTACAAATTGGAACACCTCAACTGTCAGTTATTGGCAGCTTGCCCTACTGCCTGGTGTCCCATTGTTGAAGCTGAAGAATGTTTTTGTTTTGGTGTTGCACATTATGACAGTACCAAGGGTATAACGTTATAAAGCAGACGATGATAGGCCTACATTGTGAATTTTAAACAAAGAATTTAAAATAAGTTTACAAATAGTTCTATTAAGTTTAATACAATTAAAAAAGTATAAGGAGCAATATCTCCCTGCTTATTGCAATAATGGTGGAGATTTGGGGTTTTGCAATTGGTAATTGTTAATTTGTAACCTTTGGTATTTTACGAAATACAAAATACATCACAGAATTTGTGCACAAAATCGGGTCACATGACCATTTTGATAACAAAGAGTGCTGGTTGGAACACTGTCTCAATTTGGCAGCACACAGATGAATATGTTTTGTTTACAAGAGCTATCTCAAAAATAAATCTACTTACAATTCCAGCAATTTCTTCAATATTGATTTCCCGTTTAGCCTTCATGACTGCAAAACTTAAGAGCCCTCAATAACTCTGCAAGTAACCAATTTAATTTATACTATAGGTCAATTTAAAAGTTTTTTCTTATTAGTTTTCATAAAATTGCAAGAAATATTTTCCATAATCACAGCCCTACTAAGAATTGAAAATCAAATAATTAGCTACACTTTATTAAAATATATTAACACACTATACCAATAAAATCGCTCTGCAACCAAATTCAAAACTGTCAAATTATACGTATTAAATTTGTATTTATCTATTAAGTTTTGAAGGTAAAAACTAAACGTTTCCAGTTTTAGGCAACACACCTTGACACACTGTGGTTTCATTGTCTTTACACTTTATATTACTGTTTGTAAAATAATTATTTTCTTTAAAACAATAAAACTTTTTTTCCTTACAGGTCCATGTTACACTCCTTAGTGAGTTAAAGAAAGTTACAGAAGATAAACATATATAAATAAATAAATACCAGTCCCTCTCATATATGTGTTAAGTTCACAGGTGCAACAAAATGAACACATACAAACTTTTTCAGTAGAAGTCAACATCTAGAAGAACAACAATGTAACCTGATAATTATATTCGTATAAAAGAAGTGCTCAAGTGTTATTTATTTCATTTATTTATTATTTTAATGGGCTAACCTACAGCAACTATGTCTTAAAATAATAAAGCAGTAAACATAAAAATATTTAGAAAAAAAATGGATGCATAACACTAGAAAACAATGGCACCAATATAATTATGTAAAAAAAAACATACCAGTACTGTCAATATAACGGATGATATAATGTAGGTAGGTTCTAGGCTTTTGAGTTGTAGCCGTGTCATCACACTTCTTCCTGATGTTTTGGAAGACATTGCAGCCTCCATTGTCGGGGTGAAGTTATAGCAGCAGTAAGTGTAAGCAAAGGGTTACAGTAACTGCTGTTATAACTTCACCCTGAAAAAAATGGAGGCTACAATGTCTACCGAAACATCAAGAAGAAATGTGACAATGACGCAGCTACAAACCAAAATCCCATAACCTATAGTCAACGGCACCGAAAGCCTACGAATTTTAATAACAATGCAGGACGAAAATATGCAACAGTAAGCAGTAAATGAAATCACCCCAGCACTCAACCACAAACCAGGACCTAGGAAAAAAGTCATAGGTACATAAATAAACCAATACTCCCACGGTCGGCACACATGCACTGGAATAATAAGGTAGACTTAATAACCTGCCATGTAGCCATCACACCATAGCAGCTACACAAGCCCCGTTTACACATTGCCAGTAGCCCGCACTAAACGAGCGAGAAGAGAGGGTGAGCTGCTGGACTCTAGCTGTTTATTACATGTAAACAGGCCATGTTAGTTACACTGGTGAGTTACAAAGCAGCTCGCTGGATGAGATAATTAAAAAATATTTGTTTTACTGGCACACTAGCCTTCCCCCACCATGTCACCTCACGGTACTAGATGCGTGTACATGCATGGTCAGGTAGCTGGCTTGCTAGTTACTAACCTGCCACTTGGATGCAATATGTAGTGTAGTGTGTTGTATACAGAGGCGCTGGGATTCGTTGCAGTGAAAATGGCGGTACGTTGGAGCGATGAACAAAGCTTGAAATATTTGTGTGAAACTGTTTCATCCCCAAGTACAGAAAGAGGGAATGCTGTAATGCTGCATACCAGAACATTGCGTGTGAGATGAAGGTTAGGTGAGAGGGTTTTATGACCCTTTGATGAGGTCTTAAAAACAGATGAGGGTGAAGTGAAGGGCCAACACAACATTCATACCCAAACCAGTGGAACAAAGCAACTACAAAAGACAAAAAAATGTCTCGAACCAGTTAAGTAAACACAGCCTTATTTTACAGGTAACTTTGTACCAATATGGACCTTTGTCACCATGATAAATGTTACATTACTGTAATTACATTATTTTAAAGAAACTACTGTACATTTTAGTAGATTACTGTTGTAAAGCTTGTTATATTTGTTTCTAAAAAGCTGTGTTTGTAGGTAAAAAATTATTTCGTCACTATTACTTGGCTTAGATCAATACGAAGAAAAGTAAATTATATGCAATCCTTAGAAAATGTGTCGGTAGTTCTAGAAAAGAACATAAGTTAATAATAAATGTTTCAGAAATTGCATTTTCAAGTTTGGATTATGCAGTGTAATGGTGCCTAGATTATGAATAAGAAATGTTACAATTCTTACATTCCAGAGTCATATTGTTTTAATATGATCTGAATGTACTTTAAACACTTCAAAGATTTCACTATGCACTACCAAATAGATAAGTACATATTAATATTTTTCATGTTTTAGCCTATTACTGCACTTACTTTGAAGGAGGATCTAAGGACATCATTCACAGCCTCACACTTGAGTACAGATATTGCCGACTTTGTTATGCTGTACTCACATGAAAACATTTGAAAATTTGTCCCAGAAGTTAGATGTGTTACTGATATGTGTAGTTTTAGTCTAGTTGGCAATGTTTAGCACATTACCTTGTCAGAATGCTGAAAACAGTCCATCATAGCTGTTATGTAGGTATATAGATAGGGAGTGTTGTGCGAGTAGATAGGCATAGTTGGCGTCGCCAGGTTGGCACCAACCCAGTGACAAACATGGCGTGACCCGGTTAGATACATAACAGTTTGGCGACGAGGAAATTACAGTTTATTTGGTGGAGAATGGCGCGAATCGGCACGGTAGGCGAGTTTGCACCGGAGAAGGAATCGTGGCAGTCATACCGCGAGCGGATTCAATTTTATTTCATCGCGAACAACATTGCAGATGATGTAACTAAACGCG
>PNEQ01012912.1:0-10236 GCA_003012365.1 Medauroidea extradentata
ATATTGAAAGTGAGTTTTATGATATTTTGGATTACCCATACATGATGTATCATGTACGATACAACCAAACATGTGTTATGGTATTTAGAGTATGTCAACTTTAATTTTTTATAGTATTTTTTCATTAAATGTTAAGATTCAAACAATATACTAAGATTTTTTTTAATGTATTGGGAAAAATCATGCAGTGAAGGGTTAAAACACAAACATTTATACAGGATGTCCGCGCTTAACGTTTAAAACTCTCTGTAGTGACATATAGGACATTCAGACAAGTGTTTTTTATATAGGACACTTGGGGGTAATCGGACGGGAAATGCCTTAAATTTGGTGACGAAGATTTAATATGATGTCACACCTGCGTCACGTCGTAGTCGTCAGTTAGCAGCTCAAAATAAGGCGCAGGTACAATTGCAACGGTTCCCCACATCTTCATGATGTCAGCATGGCTCAGTGCATGTTTTGAAGTCAGCCTTCCGGGTTCGAATCTTGGTCCCATCCATTGTTCTTATTCCCATTTTGTTCTCGTTCTTTAGAAGACAGTGTGGTAGCCTTGACTCACACGAACAAGGAAAGAGAGGTGGCAGTCGAATGTAGTCCTGTGTGGGCGCGTGTGTGTTAGCGTCTTTGTTTGGTGTTGTCAGTAGTGCAATTAGTAGTGCAACTGTGAATCGACTGTACAGCGAAAGTTTTGTTGGTCATAGTGCTACCACAAAAATGAACAGGTTTACTTTCAATGAACAGGCAAATATGCATTTGTGTTTTGGAGCTGCAAATTCAAATGCGCTCGCAGCTCGACGTCTGTATGCAGAAAGATTTCCGCAGCGTGTTTTACCGAGCCATGTTTATTTTTCTACTGTCGATCGTAGACTACGTGAAACTGGCTCTGTGCAAGTAAGTAAACACGTAACGATGTTTTGTATCCAAACGTGCCGTTATGTCAGACAAAAAATCTAATTTACATAACATTTCCTTAGGCTCATCGAGAACGTGGGGCTCGCCAACCTCTCCCCAACGTGGTCCAGGAGGCTGTGTTCCAGCGGGTCGATAACGACCCTTTGCACCAGCACCCGTCGCATCGCTGGACAATTAGGTATTTCGAAAACGACTGTCTGGTCTGTATTGAAGGGCAATGGATACAAGGCGTATCACAAAACCACAGTTCAGAAGGTTAACCCAAGGGACTACCCCCTTCGGGTCCACTTCTGCGAGCGATTTCGCGAAGAATCTCTTCAAAATCTTGAGTTTCCCTCACTGGTATTGTTTACTGATGAATCCAACTTCAATGAAAATGGCATTTTCAATTCCAAAAATAATATCTATTGGGCTGTGAACAATCCGCATAGTGTGTACGAACATGGCCGACAAGAAAAGTTTAAAGTTAATGTCTGGGCAGGTATTTTAGGTGATAATTTAGTAGGTCCCTACATTTTACCAGAGAGACTAACAGGTCCTAACTACCTCGTGTTATTAAGAGACGTCATACCGGAGCTGCTTGAAGATGTTCCTCTCGAGGTGCGAGCAACCATATGGCTACAACACGACGGCGCGCCGGCACACAGTGCAAACTGGTATGAAACCACCTGAACCTTATGTACCCTGGACGGCGGATCGGGCGTTTCGGTCCAATTCCCTGGCCTGTGAGGTCACCTGATATCAATCCCTTGGATTTTTCTTCTGGGGCGCTATGAAGGAATTAGTGTACAAAACCCCTGCAGAAGACGAAGATCTTTTTGCCCGCTTTGCCTCCGCAGCATTGGAAATCCAACAACAGCAAGGCATTTTTGCCCACGTATGTCAATCAGTGGTTCAGCGTTGCAACGCCTGCATTGCTGCTAACGATGCTACCTTTGAGCAATTGTAATTTAATCGCGAGACAGACATTTACTTTTCAGTTTGGGAACATTTTTATTTATGTTATGGTAGTTGAAACTGAGTTGTTCAGACACGGCCTAATGTTGGCTGTGGAAGTGTTATTGTTTAGTAATTGATATAAAAACGTTACCGATGTTTACACTTCATCTTCTTCTTTTTTACAACAGCCTTTAACTTTTCTGTACAATTCATGAAAGAAGTAAACAAACGTTACACGAACCAAAACCTTATTTTGATATGAAATGCAAAAGCGTCATTTCTTTGCACAACTAAAACAATGAGACCACAATGCAGGGCTTTGCAAACATACGATACATAAAATCACATTCCATCACAATAAGACATGAAATTGTGAAGGGACCAAGATTCGAACCTGGAAGGCTGACTTCAAAACATGCACTGAGCCATGCTGACATCATGAAGATGTGAGGAACCGTTGCAATTGCACCTGCGCCTTATTTTGAGCTGCTAACTGACGACTACGACGTGACGCAGGTGTGACATCATATTAAATCTTCGTCACCAAATTTAAGGCATTTCCCGTCCGATTACCCCCAAGTGTCCTATATAAAAAATACTTGTCTGAATGTCCTCTACATCACTACAGAGAGTTTTAAACGTTAAGCACAGACATCCTGTATATTGTAACCATTTGTATTTTAAATGTTTGTCTGTGAAAACTACTTAAAAGCAACGGAGCGACTGATTTTTGTTTAATTTTCGATTGTTGTTGTGTGGCACAAGTAGCAGAGAAAAATTTCAAGTATACTGACCATAAAAAAATATTTTTTTGAATTTTTAACGAACACATGACAACTCTTTTGGAGTTTTATACATTCCTGGAAATATCGGAAACTACAAAAAATTGGGCGGGATGACTTCCTAGAATATCTCGTTAGGTATGATACTTCGGCCTAAAACCATTTTCGAAAGAGATACATTTATTCATTAAAATTGCAATTTAACTTTCTAGTGTAAAGTTTTATTTTTATAGCAGATATTTCATCTGCTGATTTTTGCTGTAAAGATGTTTTATTTCTGGAATAACAGCTCGGTATTCTCTTGTCTGGACTTTTAAGTTTATGTTAAGCTCAGGTTCACTTTAATTAAACTGAAAACGCAAGTCCTCGAATGGCAGTTGTGTGGTGTGTCGCACATGAGTATGTAACCTGATATGCTATCTATTGGCAGCCGCGTGAACTCATTGCACCACGCTGAAACTACAGGACATAACAGACGGGAGAACTAATAATGTGAACAAAAGGGAGACGGCGTTCCTTTCTGCGGATACACTGGCTACCTTGGAGTTGACGTCAAGATTAGAAGAGGGACGGGGGGTTTCCTCGGTAACGTGAGCGCTGTGTAGATAGCCGACCGAGGGTGGATGGATGATGTCACTAGCAGTCTTGCAGCTGCCGCACGTCCGTTATCTGTCTGCCACGCTGTACCACAGCAGCCAGTTACACATATTTAAAATAACTCCTATACCAAACACATTTTTAAGTCTAATAGACAGTTGATTACAAGCGCGATTACAATATTACAACTATTTTCATAGTATTTCGGTAAAAGTACTGACAGAATTATTATCATTATTCAGCCTCCTCCCTCCCCCATGGACCAATCTTAATAAAGTAAGTTAACACGTGAAAAACAAAGATTTCAAACATAAGATCAGGGGCATATCCATAAAAAAAGGGGAGGGGGAGTGTCACAGGAGTTATGACCCCTTTCTCCAAACCCAAGTTCAAAATTTGAATTATATACCGGAGACAATAACAAAACATATAAATTGAAATCACGCTATTGCAACAGTAAAATTTTTGAGATTATTTGTTTACTTTGTAATGTCAAACTTATTGGATAAACATTTAAATAAAATAAAAATTACTTACATAATGCTTTTGTTGATTGTTAACCATATTTATCTATGGTTTGTAAAATGTCTTTTTTAACGTTTAAAAGATGTATGAATTTTTATGAGACAATATAACTGTATTATTATTACAGGACCAAGAAATTACATTTATTTACAATCAAGTTGCTTGCAAGATCCAGTGATGTTTTAGTGAAAATGCTTAGTGCTGTTATATTTTGATGTATTTTGCTTGCTTTATATTCGTAACAACGTTAACCGTACTTATAGAATGGTAATACTAATGAATGTTAATGTCTAGTGATTTTAATTTTTAGGGTTGTGTTTCAAGCTTTACTTTCCAGAAACATCTGGGCTTTAGGAGAAAAGTTTTCATTAAAATTATTTTATTTTTACACTATCCCGCTGGAAGGAAACGATAAGGTTTAGGGTATATTTCAATATTGTTAAATTTCAGTCTTGGTTAAATGTTGAGTTTTTGAGTTTTATATGTTTCACAATGGGAAGACACACCCAAATGCTGGTGTAAGTGACAAATGCAAATATTCCTTTTTACCAGTGACATTTTAGTATCTTTTTCAGTCACTAAATTCACGTAGTAATTATATTTAGACCATCGTAAGTGATCCAGTTAAATCTAGTTAACCCAGAATAATAAATAATAATATATGTATTGTAACTGAAGTAAAAAAATTTAGTATTGAATTATATTATGTTTTGGACTATGTTATGTTGGGCCATGTTCATTAAAAATAGATGACTGGATGAACTGCAATATATTTGTTATCAATAAAACACATGTGTGATGTAACTCATTTTATTCTATATTGTAGTTTGTTTCGCCACATCAAGTACAAGGTTCAAGAGGAAACAAAAATTTTGCCAGCTCGTCATTAAAAAGTGACAAAGTGACACGACAGACCTGTACCTATTGGAATGTGGTCTTACACAACAAATCTAAAATGTATTACCATTATTTATTTTAAAGATGCTCAGTTTTGTCATTGTGAACTGAAATGATTTCGCAGTTTAGGTACTTTCTCAAAGATGTTAAAATACATGCATGACATATTGCGACTGCAAATATTTCAGTACGAAAACGTATAAACATATGCTGGCATTTCGGACATGGAATTTGTATTTAGCTACCAAAAAGGAGTCTTTTATCATGCTTACCTAATATGTAAATGAAGTACATAATTATTATAGCATTGGTACTTTATGAAATCCTAAAATATAAAAAATTTTGACTGTCTGAAAACCAGTTATATATAACTACCTTCCTGGCTGCGGCATTATCCGTTACTATTATTAAAAATTTAACAAAATTTTAGTACCTATTCTTAAAATGTTAAAGTAAACAGGGTACATTCCCTAATAGTTGTGTATCATATTATGGCAGTTACCATTGTTTAGTCCTCTTCTATAAGTTTTTTTTTTTACAAAAATAATATAGGAAATATTTGAGACAACCACTTCGGCAGGTATTCTGTCAAAATTAAACAACATTATAGTAACTCTAGTTCGATTCCCGGCTGGTTGGATTGTAGTGTTTCATTAGGCAAATCTCCCGTTTGTCCCATCCTCATTAGAGGCACTGCTCTGTATCCAGCTCATGTCACCCCTCACCGGCTCTTAGCTTGTCGCGTGGCGGCTGCGTCCTCTATGCTTTTAACATTTCACAACTTTGTCATATACTTCAAATATAAATATTTTCTGCTACTAACATGTGCATGCAAAATATCAGAGAAATTTCCTGTCGCAATCTATTACAAGGTATGCTATAAATCTCCCTCACCGCAGACTTACATAATACCCGATAACACCAAGACATGTCATCAGAATTCTTATGTGTGTATGGGGTCCAAAACCAAAAGGTGTTTTCATAAATCCAATGGCAAAGAGTAACATCTTTTGAATTATTCATCCATAGCCATGCTCATTTTGCCAGAGTTCTGGAACATTTTGTCAGATGTCGGGGGGGAAAAAAAATTTAACAACATATCACGTAAGCTTCATTCCTATTAAAAAATAATCTCGTTATCTCCATGGGTTTACGAATTACTGAGAATTATTTGGAAACACATTACATTTCTTAACTGCCTTTTAGGTAAAATTTCGATGAAAAAACACAAGGAAAGCAGTTTTTTAAGTATTTATGAAAGCTTGTAAGAATCAATTAGATATCTCAGCAGAGTTGAAAAGTATTCCTTTAAAATACATCTTAAGTTTTTCACCCTTCATTTACCAATATGAAATAATCTAAAAATATTGTAGTATGTATATGAATACACTATATTTTGAAGCAAAAATAACATTATCTTGCAAAACTCGTTTACTTCCTGTCACCACTTTAATTTCCCAACTTAGAAAAATTCCTTCTTATTGAGAGTTCACGGCGTGAAGGGAGGTCACCTTGAAAACTTCGTGTGTCTAGGTCCAGAGGTTTGGGCTGTGTGTGTTTATATGTCCCTAGCCATGCCACGTCACTCGTGGTCGCATGCATGTGATGCGAGACTTGTAGAGATAAGTAATCTCACTACCCACACTCTTCGCCTCTTCCCCCCCCCCCCCAATTGGTTTAGTCCGAGTAGGGAGAGTCCGAGCGATGGGAAGGGCTAAGCAGAAAGGTCCAAAGGGAAAAGCTACATTTAAGGTGGTTCAAGCGGTGGCCGCTAGATGTCATAGCGCACAGTAAAGGGAAGTTTACCCTCACTCTACGAATGCTCGCTGCCAACTGACTGCCGATATCCGGCTCCCTGCATTTTATATTATCTAACTGTGCGCTGATAGCATACAAGTGTGCGTTTGTGGACGGTTTAAGCCTATTTGCGGCTTATTCCCACTCGTGACTGAATTTCAGCGTGCACCATTGCCCTTAAATGACATCACTTCGCACCTAGAAATCAGAATTTTCCTGGAGGACTTCCGAAACACTTTGGTTGTACCACGTTTGTGTGAATACTAGATAAATGTGTTTGTATTTCCGTATTATATTTTATTTTTCATATTTATACGTATAAACTAATTTTAACAATTATATTAATATCTTTAGTAATATTTCAACTCAAGAAACAAATTTAGTTAAATATCTTAAGTAATTTATGTATATAGATGTGTTCAGTATTGCTTTTGGGAGTGTATTGTGTGTTTTGTGTAGCCAAAAGGCATGTGCCGCATGAAGGCCAGAGCAAGAGGATGTGAGCAGCAATGCATGTAGACATGTATCATTTGTTCCTCGATTTCCGGGATGTCCAGGTGCAGCTAGGGCATAGCCTCGGTCCGTGTATTTATAGTAAACTCTCACAAATCCGGGGTCTCGGGGGATTTGTGGCCTTCAGATTTCTGAAAACCACGGATTTTTGAAATGCAGTATTTTCACATAAAATAATTTGCAAAATTAAAAAAAAAAAAAATATTTCATATACTTTTAAGTCCCTGATTTACGTCGTAGTTTTTAGGAACGTATCCCCGCCGTAAATTGAGGACTTACAGGTATAAGCCAACAATGTTTGAAATAAAATAATTTATAAAAAAAACCGCACCTCAAACATGTTCGGCAGCACTGGCCGGCCCGCTCTGGGCACGGGCAGCCGGCTGCGAGCCGTCAAGTTGTAAACAACTCATCATTGTCACAGAGAAGCAGAAACAGCGTTTACTATTTCCTTCTCCGCCCATGTGCCGGCGAAGTAAACTGCACTGCACTTAGCAATACCTTAAATTTTACTTACCAGCAATCATTGATTATTCCAAACAAGGTACGAAAAAAGTAAATAAACACTTTTTGCACAGATTAGTAATATTTATACACTTTTACGTCAAATAGCTTGCACACATATTAAACTAAAGAAACACACAAAAAGTAGACTAATTATTTCTAGGGTTGCAATTAACAGCACACGAGGTTGAAGCAGTCGGCTCACTCTGTTGCCGTGTCGATAGTCCCACCATGTGAGTGTGGATGTCTGTTTGATGACCTGTCTTCTTTTGTGAAGGAAGGTAGAATGCAGGTAATGGCATTGCATTACCTCAGACACAGGGTAACAGTTTTTTTTGCTTTCTGAAAATTTCTTTAGCGTGTCCCAAGCAGCAGCGGCCGCACTCCATGTAACATCTGCTTCGTCACTATCGTTATCTTCATCTCCACTCTGTACTTTTTTTTTTACTGTTTTAATGAAAACCACTTGTACAGTGCACTGTCCAAATCCTGTAGTTTGGCCGTTTGGAGTGTTTTCCGATCATGAAATCCTTTCTCCGACACGCTGTTCGACATAAACATGTTAAGTTTGGCGCTACTCTTTTTAATGCCGTACACAGTTGTCTCACCGATGCCATATTTTTCCTTGATTGCAGAAACCTTTACACCATGCTCCAATTTCTTGCAGATCTCGAACTTTTACTTTAGTGTTAACGTTGCGTGCTTCTTTTTTATTACGGGCGCCATTCTCACAGCAGGCAACACTAACAAATACCGGGAGCAGTGTCCGTGCAAGTCTTATCAATTTGTTGTGTTCCGGGAAGACACATTGACCTTGGGCTTGTCGCATCTGCTGCTACTAGTACCCGTTAGATGCTTGCTACTTTAGCAGCACGACACAGCGCAGCACATACTCGAAGAAGCTAGGTGCAGTGCAGCACAGCGCAGCACGTTGCAATAATCAAAACGGACATTGCTTTGAGAAAACCACGGATTCCCAAACTACGGACTGGCGAGAGTTTACTGTATTTTGAAGATGATGTAATGAAGTAGTATTGGTGGGGCAGTAGCCCGAAATTGTATTTATATGTGAGTTTGGGAGTGACAGTTTAACATGCATAGGCAGCACCTGCAGCCATTTTTTGCTATAACCTCGTTTCGGACATTCTGAACTATACAAAAGTTTACTTCAGCCTGTGCATGTGACTAATAGGGTGCCTAGGCCAGGTTTTCACAGCCCAGTATTCTTTGTAGGTTTATTGTAACATTGTAATTTTGCCATTTTCATTTGGACATTTTCAGTACTAAATATATTGTCTCCAGTTTTTCTTCAAGATGGTGTTTAATCTGCTTTAAATCAGTCAGCTCCTGAGTGCCCAGAGCAAGTAATTCCATACATGGTAATGTTGTGGAGAAACTGTAAAATTTGTTCTGAGGAGAATGTACACATTTGAATAAATAAAGACTATGAGTAATTTTTTTTCCTTTTGCATGATTGTTTTGGTTATGTTTTCACATACTTTATCTGAATTCACTGTATATAAATTAAAATTAGAGTTTACAAACTAAAGTGTCACATAGGAACCGTTAAAGTAAAGGCAAGTAGGGTTACGCTGTAACGAGAAGTAAAGGATTCCATCTACTGTTGTGGGCCATATGAGGCTTCGCCCCTTTTTCAAAGGGTTCGTCATTTGTTGTATGCTTTGCATGCAAAATTCCTTATCATTTTTTTTTAGTACATTATTAGTGTACCTCCTCTACAAAATCTTATGATTTTTTAACATTCAGGGTTGGCAGGTATGCAAGAAATGAGTTCCTCTCAAAAATAAATTCCTATAAATGACAAATCTAGAACCTACCAAAGACAAAACTGAAGGAAGGGAGGAACACCATAAGAAATTAATGTTGGAATACTGGGTTGAAGTTATAGTCTAGATGTAAGAAGAAAAGGAAAATGACAGTACAGTAGAACCTCTATTATCCGCGATAATGCAGGGGACGAGACAGTCGGATAACCGAATTTCACGGTTGATCGAGTCATTAGTTTATCTTATCTGGTGCCATTACTCAGACGTGGTTATTATCAACGGGAGTTGTTGCTATCTTATCTGCTACCACGTAGCAATCTCTGCAATTATCTGACTGTTGTGCGTCAGTCAGACGTATGCCCTGAAACACAACTTTATTGAAAAAAAAAATTTAACATACAATATATTGTACTGTATTTGTCGCCATTAAATACGACCCCACACATGAAACGAGTCATGATTTTAGAAGGTACAAAACCTTGGGGGGGAAAAATATTCATCCCTAGCCGAAATAAAACTTTTATCCTTTAGAAAAAAAATTTAGCTGAAGGGAATAAAGAAGTGGTTTTATGGGGCGCATAGACACCGGAAAAATTCTCAATGTACGGCGGCAGACAAACCAAGCAGCAGCTGCTGCCCATCGTGCGCTAGGCCTACTTGGCAATGCTGGACAGAGCCAGCAGCTTCACCTTGCAAGGTCATCGCATGCCTGCAAGCTGTTTCTGCCGCCCGGCCAGCCGCCAGCTACTCAGCCACCTCTGGTAAATATAACGCTCAATTGAAAAAATAAATTATTTATGCCGCTTTTACACATGCGCGCAAAGAAGAAAATACGTAAATGTAATTGTTAATAAAAAGTAACGTAAATGTAATTGTTAATAAAAGTTACGGTATATTAATTCTTTTCCAGATTTCAAGATTATTTTCTACTTGACAAGTAGCGGCACACACAAATCTACGGTACCCAGATCCTAGTTTTC
>PNEQ01012913.1:0-10238 GCA_003012365.1 Medauroidea extradentata
CTTGCTAGCAGTTAGCCAACAGTTGGTATATAAGCAGCACATCAGCAGGTCATAAGTGGCCTGATGCTAGGTCACAAGCAGTTTGCCAGCAGTTAGCCAACAGTTAGTACACAAGCAGCACATCAGCAGGCCATAAGCAGCCTGATGCTAGGTTACAAGCAGTTTGCCAGCAATTTGTCAACAGTTGGTATATAAGCAGCACATCAGTGGGCCATAAGCAGCATGATGCTGGTTTACAAGGGGTTTGCCATCATTTATACAACAGTTTTTACACCATTGGCATGTTAGTGGCTTGCAGTCTTTATGCCGTCACTTAACCGATGATGGCCAGCTTATGGTTGTAAGTAAGCAGAAAGCCTGTGGGCTGCTTCTGCAGCTTGTGTTTCGCTGATGGTTTACTGCAATAACCCGCTTATGGCACACGAATGGATGCCGCTGATGCTGTGCTTGTGTTACTGTTGGGTGTACATTATTGTGCCTCCTGTGGGCCATTTGCGTTTTGCTACATGGGGTAGTTTGTAGTCAGACCACTGTGTTGCTAGTTTCTAGTGACCATGTGATACAAGGGCCCTGTGTAGGAAAATTTGTGAGTTACTTGGGGTTAATTGAGCCTATGACTAGAGAGAGTAACCTCCCTAATGGAACACTTATAACAAGGCCTTTGGTTTCATCAAGCTCATATATCGTCTGTGTTAGAATGGTAAACTTGACTGACAAGGCAATTCGTCTTGAGGAAAGGCCACGATTGGATTGTGTAAGCAGGTTTCCCAAATAAGCACAACTGAGTCTAAGGTCTTAAGGGAGGACGTTGCGTAGCATACTAAGCCAGAACCACTTACAGAACTCCTGGAGAAGACAGAGGTAAACCTGGACTCGAGACAAGAGAAGGCTGTTTTAGAACTCTTAATGAAGAATCAAAATGCTTTCTCACATGGTTCACGTGATTTTGGTAGAACATCTGTTGCATGCTACCATATTGATATAGGAGAGGCCAGACCTATCAAGCAAGCCCCTAGGCATCTGCCCCTGACCTCACGTGAGGTGGTTGATCGCATTCTGGGGAAAATTAAAGGTCTAGATGTGATAGAACCATCAATCAGTCCATGGTCATCTCCGGTTGTGTTGGTCAAGAAGAAAGATGGCTCAAAATGTTTTTCTGTAGATTACCAGCGGCTCAATGATATGACCAAGAAAGACTCCAACCCACTTCCTCGAATATATGACACTTTGCATAGCCTGGCTGGATCCCAATGGTTCTCAAACTTGGACATGAAAATCGGTTACTGGCAATCTAAAGTGACCCCAGAAAGAAAAATGAACTTTGCAATTCAAGGTCATTCCTTTTGGACTATGCAATGCTACAGCGAAATTTGAACTACTTATGGAAAGAGTACTTACTGCTTTTGGATATTTGTCAGATTTATTTAGATGCCATTGTGGTCACAGGGAAGACATTTGAAGAAATCCTGGCATATCTTGATTCATTGCTTCAGAATGTAACTGCAGCTAATTTAAAGCTAGTTCCCAAGAAGTGTAATCTCATCCAATGAAAGGTGAAATTCCTGGGGCATGTAATGTCCGCTAACAATATAGAAGCTGATCCAGGGAAGATGAAGGCAATTATAGACTGGCTACAGCCAACTGATCGGACACAAGCAAGGAATTTCCGGGGGCTGTGTGTTTATTATCGGTGTTTTGTGCGGAAGTGTGCCACAATAGCAAAGCCATTCCATGAGCTGACTGAGACAAAAAAAATTCTTGACCACTGAATGTGAATCCTTGTTCAGAAAATGAAAGGAAATTTTGGTTTCACCTTCTGTTCTAGGCTACCGCAGTAGTGATTGTGAGTTCATTTTAGACACAAATGCGAGCGATGTGAAGATTGGCGCTGTGTTGTCACAAATCTAGGATGAGAAAGAAAGGCCATGAGAGTATTTAAGCAAAGTGTTACATAAGCCAGAAAGAAACTACTGTATTACTCGCAGGGAGCTTCTGGCAATGGTTAAGACTTTTTCAAACTTTCGCCATTACTTATACGGAAGGCATTTTATTCTACGAACAGATCATGCATCACTACATTGGTTACTGAATTTAAAAACCCAGGACAGATAGCTTAGTGGTTGCAGCATCTCCAAGAGTGTGATTTTGAAATACAGCACAGGCCTGGTCGCTTACACAACAATGCTGATGCACTGCCTAGGAGGCCCTGTGAACCAGTGTGCTTTCATTGTGAGCACCAAGAAAGGAAGACTGGGACGACACCAAATGTTTATAGATCAAGGATCCAAAAGTTCAAAACAGACAATTAACCTGCCCCCTGGAGTGATGAATATATTGGCGAATATCAGAGAAACGACCCTGCTCTCAGACCAATAGTAGAATGGAAGGAAAAAAGCCAGCACCCAGAGTGGGCTGAGCTATCTTATCAAAGTGCTTAACCAAAGCATACAAAGCACAATGGGATTCTCTATCTCTGAGGTGCGCTGTACCATAACTGGTAAAGTGCAGATGGCAAAGAAACACATCTACAAATGGTACTCCCAGAAATGAGAGTTCCAGATGTGCTGGAGGTACTTCGTAGCTCAGCAGCTGGAGCTCATTTTGGAATTAATAAGACTCTCAACAAAGTTAGATTGTGTTACTATTGGCTACATTGCTGGGACTACGTCGAGAGGTGGTGCAGAACATGTGATGCCTGTATTGTAAGGAAGGAACCAAAAACTAGAGGACATGGTCATCTTCAGAAATAAATTTTTGGAGCCCCTTTTGAGAGGATGGCAGTATATATGTTTGGTCCCTTGCCAGTGACTGAGAGGAAGAATCGGTTCCTGTTGGTGGCACAATACTACTTCACCAACTGGACTGAAGTCATACCAATACCTCATCAAGAGGCTAGCACTGTGGCTGACGCTTCAGTGGAGTATGTGTTCTCAAGGTTTGGATAACCACTTGAACTTCACCCCGACCAGGGCCGCAACTTTGAAGCCAAGTTATTCCAGGAGGTGACCAAAATTCTGGGAATGAAGAAAGCACGGACTACACCTTTGCATCCTCAGTATTGGGACTCCAAGGTGCCCCTATTCCTCCTCGCATATCGATCTGCTATCCATGAAGCCACAATAGAAACACCTTCGAAGATGCTGTTAGGGAGAGAGCTTCGCCTTCCAAGTGATCTACTATTTTGGAGACCAACAGAAGTAGAACAGCCTGCTTCACCGAAGGTGTATGTCAGTGAACTTCGTCGCAAATTGGGCACAGACCATGACTTTGCTCGGCTACGATATTATTTTTCGTACACAATGTGGCAACACAGCACCGAGTTGTACCCCTCTTGCGCTCCACAGATACTGAACTGCCACAGTTCGGGCCGTCACGCTATGAGCGCAAGAAGGCACTTACTCCCGTGCTGTATTGCCACATTGTGTACGAAATGGTTATCGTATAACATTTTGCAACTACCAATTTCGTCTCCAATTTAGTCCATGAGTCATGTTGTGTGCTTGTTACAGGCCGTTTCTGGACACTGTATAACTGAGTAGTCCTGCTCATTTAATTCTAAACGTTTCAGATTTTCAGTTAATAAATTCCACTAATTAAATCTATAAGTTTCAACAGATGCCTGTTAGCGGAACGTCAACAAATATAATAAGTGTAAAATCCCTGGTAAGCAACGGACATTTCCTGATCCTATATAAAGCCCGCCGCACACGATTCAATATTTCTAACTAGTTCGCTTACTAGAATGTTTACTAGTTTCTTTACTGGGTAGGTTACAAGCCGATATACTAGGCGCGTTACAAGTTTCTGCTGCACACGATACTGGCTGGCTTGCTTGTCTTGTTTTGTAAAGAGAATTTTCTCCACAACATAAGTCTGTCCAAGCGATGAATACTTGCCGCAGTGATACTCCTCATTGCTTCAGACGCACAAAGGAATTTTAAATAAAAAAACTTTGTGGGCGTGAAAATGGCTGTTACGATGGAATCGGAATCGCGGCACCCTTGTTATTTTGGAAGAACTTGAGTAGGAAAATTGTGGCTATGCTTTGTGTTTGTGTATATTTTGTGGACTTCCGAAATTATTATTGCTGGAAATTCCTTTCGTTTTTTTTGCAGTCAGTTCAGATGGTCTTTCGTCCACGTATTTCCTTCCATGTTTCCGAAAAATCGCGCCTAAAATGTAAACTTCTCTTTCGTCCAATTCTTTCCCTCCATGTTTATGTTTCTCAATACTCGCGTGCGTCAAAACTTCTAGTGTTTTGATGAATTCTGATTGGCAGCTGCTTAAATATTGCAGTGCAGCTCGCAACAAAAATAGGACGCTGACAATTAGGCAAATCCAGTACCTGAGCTTGTAGGGCTGCTAGTAGCAGGCAATATTTTGAGTAGAGAAGCTAGTAGCCGATCCAGTACAACTCCAAGTATACAATATTGTAAGGAATATCGTACCGTGTGCGGCGGGCTTAAGAGAGTACTTGTGGTCGTGTTAAATAAAACTAAGTTAGACTACGAAATAATTGAGGCACAATTTTTCAAACAATAAATACAAAGTCCAGATTCAATGACAAACTACTACTAAATATAGTTTTTTTATTTAACTAATAACTGAGGCGACCTGCCATTATATTTTAACATTAAACTGTCCTCACCAGGTCTTGAAAGGACCCCCAAGAACGTCATATTGTAAACTTATAACCTTTAAATGCACCTTCGCGGGTGATTATTATCTGTTTCAAGGAGACGTACGTCCACTTATAGTTGTTGATATGCTGTAGCAATGCCTGATCTTGTCATTTGAGGGTTTCATTTATTTTCGATAAGACAAGAGAGACGTTCAGTCGTCTGTTGCGGAGTAGTAAGTTTGGCGGACTAGTTATCACACATGTAAACAAGAAGTTAACAGCATAACTATCTGGGTTCAAACCCCGGTTGGGTCGGAACCATTATTCTCACATTTGGGAATCGTGCAAGACGATGGTGCTTTATCAGCGGGTTTCCTCAGGGATCTCGCATTTCCCCCCACCCTTCTCATACCTGCGCCGCGCCTGTCCATTGAATGGCCTCATTACATGTCATTCCTCGATATACGCAGATAGTTACGAGCGCCAAGCATATGTCTTCATTACGGGGTGAGGTACCTGGCGCTCGACTATCCTCCTCTCTTTTTTTGTTTTAGCGGCATAACTAATGAGTTTGCTTTCCTTAAATGTGAATGTAAATTATATTAAATTTGGTTACAATCGTTCTAAGAGTTTTATAAATATTACAATTATATATTTACTTCTTCACATCTTGCTAAATTTAAACATGTTGAATATACAAACATTAACCTAGCTAAAACTAACGAAATATAACATTTCTTTCGAATTTGATAAATGGTTCCCAAGTTGCAACTAGCACCCTTAATTTTCGAATTACCGATATTTTGACAATAAGTTGTTGATATGATCAAAACCAAAACATTGTTAAATACTATATGAGTCGCGAGTTTGAAAAAAACTAGAAGGAAATGTACATTTCCATATCTAATTTGATAAAGAAAAGTTTTGTTTGACACCATTCTGAAACAAGAAGTTACCAGCATATCTGACAAGCCTAGTTTTCCTCAAAGTAGGTGCAAATTAACCCTGAAAGTTAAAATCGTTTTCATACATATAGGAATATTAAATAATAATATTAATTCAAACATGTGTTAAATAAAATACGTAAATTTAAGTCAGTCAACTAAGTAGAATATCTGTGCCAAAATTAATGAACTTCGGAAAAAAATCCTTAAAAAATGCCATATTATGCTAAAAATTACATTGGTCTTCATTAGAAAAATATGAACGCGTGGTTATCGAAATACGCAAAAGTCAAGTTGTGACAGGCCCAGATGGTCGCCACCCCGATTTATTATATTTATTAGTTATAAATGTCAACCATCATAAATCAATGTGCAATAATAACTATGTCTTGCGACCATTCATTCTCCTCGTCATTGTATCAGGGTCACATTGCAATAGTTCTCATTATGATACCATTACTGCACCAAGTTTTATATTAAAATAGGGAATTGTACATATTTTGTCTTGGTGAAAACGAGGGCGAGGAAAAGCAGGTGCAGAGTGTGTCTTGGGGCCTCACCCCACCCCCGCTCGAACCACCTCCCTAGCTGGTCACGAGGAGAGGAGTCCAGCCAATGGTTTTGCTAGTTGTTAATGTGTTGTAGATATTTAGTAATTAAGAAATCATAAATGTTAACAAGTAAAGGAACCATTTTATGTAACTGAATGTAAATAGCGACGAGAAATTAAGAAATGGTTTGATAAATATGATTCCGGCCGGAATTGTTGTCCTCGAGAGGCGGGGGCCATCGGTTATAAGCTGGATCCTGATTGGCCCAAAAACGAACCGTAGCTTGCAGGCCAAGTAACGGTGGGTTTTGGCGCAAATCAGAGGGGAGAAGCGAGCCGGCGTCGGTCCAGGACGGACGTTGTCAAGCCGAGAGGGTCGTCGGCGGTTCGCGACGACGGTAGGGCAGAGTGCCACCGTCAGGCGTCGAAGCTAGGCGTCGAGACGCGGAGTATTGTGGGCCGAGGCGCCATCATCGTCGTTGTTTTGGGCGTCGGGACGCCATTAAGATTTCACCAAGTCACAAAGTACGTCGGGCCGAGACACCTCTGATTAGTAATTGTAGAGAGGCAGTGATCGCGAGGCATTTGATATTCTAATTAGTTGTCGGGGTCTCCGTGCGCGCGACTATGATCCTTACGAGCCATACCGACAAATCGACATCAGTATCGGTCCACCCCGAGAGGACAGCAACGACGTGCTACCCGGTTAAAAGACTTGCAACTTTTTCATTGCACTATCTAGTATCATAGTATCCAGAACGGCACCCACAAACAATAGACGACCTAACATCCGCAAAAATAGTTCAAAATTTTAATAATAAATAACACAAACGAACGTCGTAAAGTCAGTAAGCTAAGTAGTGGTACATATGTACTATGTTTAGTAAAATTAAAAATATATATAATCCGATATCTAAACTTACTCTAAATATAAAAAAATAAATGCCGACTAAAACATTTGAATATAAAGGAACGAGAAACGCAGTCAAATGTCAAGATAACATACCAAGTTGTGTATGTGCATCAATATTATTAAATATAGGAAAAAAATTCTCATACATTTTCCTTCGGTAATTATACTAAAAATGTAACAACAGTATAAAAATAATACATAACAATCATGTGACCTTACTAAGTACCATACGAGTTTCTATAATATCTCATATATTCAGAAAATATTCAAATGGCATCAACGAACTACGTAGAAGTCAAGTAGTTTTACAAAGTACTATGTGTGCTAAATTGGACGAAATTTGGTACATGGATTCAGAAATTTTTTTTTTTTGGGACACACACACCAACCAAGACACAGACACACACCAACACAGAGATACATACACCAACATTTTCCCACAAACACACTCAAAAACACCAACAGATACACACAGACATGGGCGTCGCAAGCTCTTTTTTTTGGGGGGGGGGGCTGAAATTTATTTTATTGTTGAAGAACCCCCATCCCCAAAAGAAAGCGGGCAGTCCGGGGATCCTTCCCCAGGAAATTTTGGGGTTACAATGTGCAAAGTGGGGTTATTTAAGCATTTCTCATTTCTAAAATATACTAATTATATAGCTGGTTTAAATAGAGATTTTCTCGTTTAGAAATTTTTTATGTGAACAGACTTACAAAAAAAACAGTTAATATAAGTACATGTTGGAGCCTTATACACACCACAAAATAATGCATTTAAATACCAGTAGAAACCTGAATGTTAAACTTACAAGCTGCAGTAGCAGTAAGAAAGAATGTTCGACACAACATAAAAAAAGTATTAAAACAATTGTTATTTACTGTCATTATAGTATCTTACCTGAGTACCCTAGTTCATCTTTAATATATATAAAACCTGCCAAAAATCTGAGTAAAAAATTCACCGAATTTAAAGTTTGTCGATCTTTACTACATTTGGCGTTGCCATAGTACAGAAACTGCCCGCAGTTAAAGAATGACGTAATATAGGAAACCATACAAAACTGTATAAATATTTTCTTGGAGATATTTAAACTGCAAAATGTACAATTTTACACTTTCAAAATATTTATAAAATTTTCTGTGATTAAGTTCAGAACAACATAAACTTCACAAAACATAGTCTGCACTTAATTTAAAAAAAATATATTTTTAAGCTATGATCTACAAATCTTTAGTAATAACAATAATAACACGCACAAATATAGAAAAAAAATTTATTGGGCGTAATTTTTTCGAATAATATAGTCCATTCTCGGTAAAGTGGTGAGCACTTGAGGTATCTCTAATTTCGTCACTGTACACTTAGTAAGACATTATAACACAAAATTACTTACTTAATTCTCCACTTCTGGAAGCAAATAACCGAGCATTCGTGTGTGAAATGTTACACAAAGTTTTAATTGAAAAGTGCTAATTTAGCACGAATGGGCTATATACGTAAATATGTGCAGCAAATGGATTTATCTATTGTTTTTAAGTCATTACAGCACATGCTTGTTAACGGTGTTACTGACAAATAAATATATCGGTTATCACACAATTAGTATGTTTTTTACGACTACTAAACTCACTATAGAAGCTATTATTCAGCTTATGTTAAAAACTTTCGGAGATGATTCCTTATCAAAAATGACGTATAGGCTAGTTAAATTATGAAATGTTTGCCCTGACGAAATTTGTAAGGAAGGCATTCACCCTTGAAAAGTTAATTTTAAAATTGTATTGTGACAAATTTTTGGAAACAACGTTGTGTCAACTTTCAATTCTGTGCACAATGATAAGTGTTATAGTGATCTTCGACCAAGACCAGAAGCTGCTCTTTAAAACTCCCTTCATGAAAATAACAAGACTGGTCTCCCTCTTATAGACTAGAACTTTTGTGGCGTTGGGTTTTGTGAACATTTCATGTTGCTTTTCTGAGCAGTACATCCTAAGCAACATAAAAGGTCTTACTTTTAATTACGTTTACTGGATGAACATGAAATGTTTGCCACAGAAGTCCCACTCAATGAGAGGGTGTTATATTCATTAAGGGGAGTGTTCTAATAAATAGCGGCTTCTTGATGCGTTGAAGATCTCAATAACACTGAAAATTATGCACAGAATTGAAATTTAACTCCTCGTCGTTTCCAATATTGTGCAAAATTACCATTTAAAATTAAATTTTCAAGTGTGAATTTCTGTCTTACGAATTGCAGTAGACAAAAAATTCATTGTGAAACTGAACATTTGTGGTAAAGGACCACGAACTCAAGTTTGTAATATAAGCTAAAAAATAACCTGTATACAGGGTGTAGGTTATTTGGGTCACGGGGCTATTCGAGTCAAAATAAGATTTTAGACTACTGCGCATACACTTCGCGCACCACCGCTACAAACTAAGTGAAGACAGACAGGAAAAGTTTCAGTTCACCAGGAGAACATGATCTGTGAAGTAGTTGATATATCTGATTAGAAGAATCGTGTGGCGAAGTAAGCAAGGTAAGTGCATCCCTGTCTTGTAATGTGAAAGTGTAATATTTACGTGTAACATAATAGTGATTACCAGAGGAACTTCCACGCCGCCCTATGAGTATCATATGTCAAACGAAAGAGGAAGACCTTGCGAGTATTCTGTTACCCACAGATACAAATTCATTTAAATCGTTTGGTATTACGTCACATTCTACACTTCAATGTAAAAAGGGGCTATTTGAGTAATTTTTTTGGGGCTATTTGGGTCACTAATGGGGCTATTTGAGTCACTTGTAGACGCATTGTTGAAATGAATATCAAATTTTTTCACCACTTTAATTAATTTCCTTGTTGTTTTGATTTGTTTGGGCTTTAATATTTTGTACCTGGAATTAATAATTTCTCACGTAATTTAAATTATTAAATATATAAATAGTTAAATTTTATTATTTTGAAGGATTGCTTGTAGCCCTATATGCCAGTGTCAAATAAAACTTTGATAAAATTTATTTCCCATCAGCTTGTATCAAATAAATTTTGAATTTGTATGTTTTGTTAAGAACTATTCTTAAATTAGCTTGAATTTGGTTTCAGATGGTTCGCACATACAAACGCACTGGTGCATACTTCAAGTGGACAACTGAGCAGCTGAATTCAGCAACCCAGGCTGTCGTTGAGTGCAGTTTGAGTGTCAGA